>NW_019292696.1:30847-48168 GCF_000500325.1 Leptinotarsa decemlineata
GAAGAATAATGTCATTTTTCGATGTTTCTTTTTTTAAATGTCAATTTTGACAGGTTAAGGAAATCACGTGACCTATTTTGTAGACGCCATTTGACATCATTTCTTAAGCAAAATCTACTGCCAAAATCAAATTTCACATAAAACGATAAATAAAAAAGTTTCCCATTTGATGCGGACTTTATCGGTGACACTGTAGATTATATCTCTTGTCGATTAGGAATGTTTTTCACAATATTTGGTATATTTTCTCAGTGAATAACAGCTTTTCTAATTCTTTATGGTTGATAGGGTAATAGCGATAAAGCGTCAATTAATTTTCTGAATTGTTTGAACGTTGTTTGTGTAAACGAATACATTAATGAATTTGTGTCTTCAAAACAAAATTCATTTATAGTCACTAAGAAGTAATCTAAGATTCAATCGGAAGGGTAGGAAGCATGCATGAATGTCACTTGTTTACATCAGCAGTTGTGTATCACTAGTTATTTTCGTCTACACCAGGAGCGTGAATCGAACTCCCAATGTATTTCAGCCAAAAGGGCAATCGCGAGGGCTGACAACAAATCTATTGTGATATATGCAATATCCTCTTTTCGTAACCCTATCACATTAACGCTCACAAACACATTTTGATGTAGTGCAACCCTCTGACATATGATTTAGATTTAGAGAACGATCTGCAAGAAAAAATATATACGAGTGTTACCAGTGGCGTTTTTGAATTTCACAATTACGATTTGGTGGTAATATAAGCAATAAAAATGATACCAAGAAAATATAGCGAGCTATATAGTGTCATAGAACAGTTGAAAAATGTTTGAATAACATTGACTTCACTTGTATTTTCATTTTTTGGTGATAACAAAATTTTTTGAGCATACCATTTTTATCACCAACTAACTTAAGGATTTTTTTTAAGTTGTGGAAATTTTTTGCGTAGAAAACATCTGTTTCGTTTTCCTCGATAACTTTTTTCAAGCACTACAGGAAAATCTATAAGGAGCTCTCAGAGAGGTGCCTGTGCGAAAGTAGCGATTCACATTGGATTTGAATCGCTGGAGATTGAATCCATTTGAAAAAACGTTCTCAGGTTTTTATTCCACATGAAAGTAGTTGTCCAGATGAAAGCTCTTCAACAGTGAAGTTTGAGGTGTACTGTTGTTTCCGAAAGCCATATTGATGATCGCTCAAGATGCTGAATACTTCCAAATTTGAGGATATGCTCATGTTTGGCAATACAGTCGATCATCACCTGTTAAAAATTCCTTTTTCAGATGATTTAACAATAAACTTTGCACGGACTGGTTATTAGTCATATCAGGAAAAGCTAGATGAAGTTCCAGAAATTTACATAAGTTTTCGCTACTTCTTGAATATTTACCATAAAGTAAACAAGTGAGGATTTTTCCAGCAAAAGATTTACAAACACAAGACGAGATGGGCTGTACGGAATCATTCAGTCCAGAGCGGTCAGGAGTATTGGCTTTGCTATTGTTTTGCTCACGAAGAGTATTCAACAAGAACCCCAAGAATTCGGAACAATCCTCTAATTGTCCTAACGAGTATCCTAACTTCAAAGACTCCAGGAAATCGGTTGGAGGGAAAGATGATACCTTCTTACGAAACTGCAGCTGCATGAACAGGTGTTTGAGTTTGATGAATAAGTAGGAAACATTCGCGTCTCGTTCATCATTAAAACTTCGTTCTCGAAATTCGTCGTCAAAAACAACACTTGTAAAATGCTATTCATGTAGCTAGTGTTTCCTAAATTATCCAATCCAATTTTCTTCTCTAGATTTTCAGGATAACTCTCTACTGATTCGTAAGGAAGAACATGTTTCACAGAATCTCCATAAGAATCATTTCTCAAGCTGCGATCGATCCTTCCAAGTGAAGAAGGGTTTCGTAGAGGGATCGATTCGGCTCTTGCTTCATGAAGCTCTTCCACCTATTCTCTTTCAGAGTTCATTAACGGATAACAGAGACTCCGGGCCATAAACACCAAAAGTTTCAACCGCTACTGGATGAAACAGATAGTTGTTTCCCAAGATTTTGGTATTTTTTTCTTTTCAATTTCTCGCTAGACAATGCTGCAGTTCCAGCAGACTTGGAACTTTTGGCTAGATGGGAAGCCGCGACCGTGTCAACGCAAGTGAAGTCCCATACCACAGGTTTACCGTATTTCCATGGTATGAGAGACATACCATCATCTCGTTTACCATCATCTCGACTGTTACCTAAGGGTTCCAGAATTGCAGGAACATCCGCTGACAACATAGCTCGTTTCAATATGTCGTTCACTTGGTGATGTCGAGATGTACCCCTGCACTTCTCCTGCAACTCAAACCATGTGTACCTTTCTCATCAATATACTACCGCAAACACAAGTATGAGGCACACAAATAGATGAACCCATCCTAAGTTCTACTGCTAATAGTGTTCCAAGAGATGCAACAGGTAAAGCATTCAGCCAAGCAGCCGATTCCTTGATTATTGCTGCTTTCAGACGAGCCTTATCGTATACACTTGTAGATTTCAGAAGTTTATCAGTTATAATGTTCAGAAAAGGACGGTCCCATACACTTTGTATTTTCTTTTTATATGTAGGAGGAGCAATATTAGTTGTAGCATGCCAAAGTGATTAATCTTCAGAATAAAAAACGTCTTTGATATTGATAAATATGGAAGGAAGGATGGAATCGATAAGATCGGAAACACTATTGACTGATGACAGAAAAGCTGGTAAAGCTAAGGAAAAAACCGAACGTAGCCATAATCCGCCAAGGTTTACAGGAAGAGTTGCTTGGAGCCATGAATCATTATTGAAATGATTGTTTGTAACATATTCCATCGTGTTGCGGAGAAAATTATCAAATTCGTCAAGCTCTAACTGACTTGACCAAGTGGAGGAACATCTGAGGGCGTACATGCGTTTTGAAACCGCCAAACAATATTTCAAACGAAAAAATGCAACGTGTTTTGAAAGTTCATTCAACATGGTGGTCAGCAATTTGAGTGATTCCCGTTTTTCTCGAAGATGTTCTGAAAGTGAATCTTTGAAGAGAAGAGCACCCAGAAGACTCCATTTAGATTTTTCCAAAATTCTTATGCCAGGAGCCAATTTCAAAATGGATTCGGAAATATTATTCGTAGTTGAAAGAGTAATCAACTCGCATTTTTCAAAATTTAGTTCAAGTCCAAGATGTTTTGAATAATCAATGATTTTTTCTAAATCCTTTGAAACACTGTTTTCATCGCCGATTGAGCCATCGTCCAAATACTAACAATTAAATTCGGATGATAAGCTTTCAGTGAGTTTGTTGACGGTCAGACGAAAAAGAGCAGGTCCTAAGGGATCACCTTGTTGAACACCTCTCTCAGACAGAATCAGATGTTCATCAAAACTCAAATAGGAAGCTGATTTATAACACTGACTTAAGAAGGGATATAATCCTGGATACGAATCTTTAACCTTACGAAGTATGATATGTCTATCAATCATGTTGGAGGCTTTTTGGAAGTCTATTTTCAGGAAAATTTTTGAATCGGGATTTGGATGAAGATTTATATATCTACGAGCAGCATGACCAACACCTTCACATCCACCTGCAGTACCGAAACCAAACTGTAGTGGACGTAACATCGATGCTAGTTCGTCTTTAATCCTCATACAACCAAGTTTAGCTATCAATCGACGATTAAAGGTACCGACGGCAATCGGTCTTACTCCTCCATCCTTTTTCCGAAGAGCACACAGTGAAGCGCCAAAAAGTATAAGACAAATTTCTGGAGAAACCCTACCAGTAAAAATGAAGTTACATAATTTTGTAACAGAAGAAAAAGTTTCTGTCCTGAATTTACAGAGCTTTGACTAATGAGGTCTTGCAGACTAGGGCGGAAAGAATCCAAACCACCAGCTGAACCAGAACGAAAAGATTTAATTGCCTCCGATACTTCATGTTCTGAAAATTGGAACACTGGAAACTCTGAAAAATCGTGTGGTAGTTGCGAATCCAGAGAATGTGTGGAGGAATCTGATTTGTTACATCTTTTTCTTGTGAGCACCAGATTTGTTTCATCTTTTAGTAACGTAGTCACTAGACATAAGTATTTCACACTTCGCTAAATGTTTTGTAAAGTTATAAATTGTAATGTAGACATCAGATGTGAGCATTCTAAAATACTTTGTATTTCTTCACACTTTGTTGAATATGTTTTTTTAAATTGGCTTTGCCGTTGAATAAATAGGTAAATAAATTGAGGTTTCGGATAAACTATTAGAGTATAAGAACTTTTATAACTTTATAACCCAGGTGGTGTCTTACAGATCCCATTCTTCAAATTTTACAGTATGACTAAACCCACGGATCGATAGTATTGAACAAGCTATAGGTAACCAGACATACATGCATGCAGTTTAAGGTATAGTGCAAACAGTTTTTATTCGTTTGGGGTGTGTTAGTTAATTTTTGATTTACCGGCTGCAAATGACTGAAGGGTGAGTAGTACAGATTAAAATAGAAGTATTTCCCGAAACAGGTCCGCCTCTGCATCCACTCCCCCCATCAGCATCGTGCACAGTATCATGCGTTCGGACGCGGCGCGGGGTTCATTGAAAACAGATTAACAGAAGCGAAGGGGCGGGCGGCGGTAATTTGATAATGCACCGCCCGGCCCTCCCTGAGGACGGATCGGTCCCGCGAGACGTCGGCCCGCGCCCTTTGATTTACACTAATTTTAAACATAACATCTGATCTAACCTCATTAAAAATTAATCTGCAAATAGTGTGTCCGCCGCCGGCGAGACAAGTGGATATGTGATGGAAAATTGTGTCACGCTCGTTGTTTTCGAGGAACCCTCCGTGTACGTTTCGTCACGGTGGAAGTGTTGTCAGGGATGGATACAATAGAATGACATTAGTTTTCGAAATCTACATTATATATACGCGCCGCTTTTTTTTTTAGCTGATCCCACTATAGATATCAGTACCGGTTTAATTGGACAATAGTTTTTTATTTTGGCAAATAGAATAATTTCTTTTCAGATCGAGAATATCAGTGGTAAGAATTCTGATTACGGTACATATTTTAACCAAATCTCGAAACATGTCAAATTTAAATTATAATTCGACATACTTCCACGGAAAAGTGCTACCCCTACCTTCAACCCCGTGGAATGAGAGGTATAACTCATTGCAATATACTCAAAACTTATTTTTTGTTGAGGTATTGATAAAAAGAAAGTAAGTAAAAGTCATAGTAATATAGTTTTTAGATAGTATCTTTTGAAAAACTGTAAATAATTTCCGTGGCAACGTTACTTTATAACGCCTTGTCAACTTGTTTGGTATTTTACAACATTAGTTGTCAGTATTTAGATTTGAGTTTGAAGTTCGTTGACTTCAAGTCTGACAAATGGTTAGACGTACGGAAATGCATGAAATAACAAGTTTCACAATTGATTACGGATATAAAACAAGAAGTAGCTCGGCTATTTCATGAGAAATTTCCTAATTTACCGCCCATATCTCAAGGAACAATAAGCAAAGTAGAGAAGCAGTTTCGCTAGCTTGGTCATGAGGGACATATAAAAAAAGCAGCGGACAATGCAATGAGTGATGAACTCAAATTAGATATGATACTTGAGTTTGAGGAAAACCCACATACATCGAATAGATAGGCATCCACTACATTCAATGTTAGCCATACATCTATAGTAAACATATTAAAAGAAAATAAAATCCATCTCTATAAAATGATACCTACTCAGGAGCTCATGAAAGACGATTTTGATAGAAGAACTTATTTTTGTGAGCAAATGATGGATATATTGGATAACAATATCATCCAATTAGAAGACGTTACTTTGTCTCTTAACGGTCATGCTAATCGGCAAAATTTCCACCACTGGTCAACCGAAAATCCTCACTGGATGAGATAAGAACACACAATATACTCGAAAGGTTAATTTTTGGGCAGGGATTGTAGAAAACCATATCATTGGTCCGTTTTTCATTGAGGGCAATTTGAATGGCAATAATTATTTGGCACTTCTTCAAAATGAGGTCACTCCAAGTTCAGCAAATTTATTTCCTGATCCAGGAAACCCTCAAGTTCCAATTAATTTGATATGGTTTCAACAGGATGGAACATCACCATATTACCAAGTTTATGTCCGGCAATACCTCGATACAACATTTCCCAATCGGTGGATAGGGAGACAAGGATCGATTAAATGGCCAGCGCGATCACCTGATCTTTCATCATAAGATTTCTTTTTATGGGAATATGTACAGAGCAATGTGTACAAAACTAAACCTTCAGATTTGAATGACTTAAAAGAACGAATAACGCTTGCGATTAGGTCGGTCACGCCTGATATGTTATATAATGTTAGAAGACAGTTTTATTTGACATTAGGATGTTGCCAAGACGTTCGCAGTGAACATTTCGAACATCTACTTCGTTAACATCCATAGTTCTTTTTCGTATTCTACATTTCATTATGTTTTGCATTACATTTTAGTCTTTGGTAACTACATTATTTTATCTCATTTTATCTTAATTGTTGCAATAAACTTGAAAGCAATAGCATTATTGAATAGAAAATGAAGAGACCTCACAAACGATATATCACAAACCTATACTTCCCATTCAAAAAATTTGGGGTTGTACCTGTCATTCGAAGGGGGTTGAAGGTAGGGGTGGCATTTTTACATCGAAGAATATCAAATTATAATTTTCATTTGACGTATTTTGGGAAATTTTTAATATGTACAGTAACCGAAACAATTAATTTACTCCATTTGCTTTTACACACTGTATATTAATAATCAGTACTTAACTCAAGTGTTTATTAGTGAAAGTGATGTCGTGTATAATTTGTAAATCAATTAGACACTTACTTCTTCAACAAGAGGTAAATTCTGAATATGAATCAACTCTTTGATGATTCAACTTCTGTAATTTAGCTTCTACATCGAGTATGTCGTACACAGTGTTGAACTCGTTATCATCCCTAAAAGGTGACACGCATAGGTAGAATTAGTTTTCTTCAGCTCAAAACTTCCTTTATGTTCCAAGAGTTTTGTTTTGGAATGTCTTCATATACTTCCTACATACACTTTTTGGCATAATTCGCATGTTAGTTTGTAGACACCTGCTCTGTTATCCTTGTCGATGTGTGACTTGTTGTTCATTATATGTCTTCCCAAGGCGATACCAGTCTTATGTTATGTTTATTGAAGGAGAATCTATGTTTATTGAAGGAGCATCTGACAAAGCACCACCTGAATATATGATATGAGCTCTGGCTGGGAAAGGCATAGAATCGACCATATTCGGCTGGATCTTTGCCGTGCTGGTAAACAGAACTGAAACTATGACTCTTCAAGACGAGGCCATTAGGTTCAGTCACCAGGTTCTGCCCTCAAGGTACTATCCTCCCTCTTGCGGTCGTTCCTGAATGTATATCAAGTTGACAAGACACTTTTCGAAATTTGCAAAACGAATGATTTCACAATTTGCTGCTATTCATTCGCTAATTAGTTGCGAAAGAAAATATTTTTTCGCCCCTTTTTTTAAAAAATACATGTTGTCTCGCTAATTTGATTTCAAGTTAGCGATACCATGATATCTACGTTAAACGAAGAGCAAAAAATTTCAGCAATAGAATACAAAATTAGCCTTAAATTATGGCCTGAAAATAAATGTAAAATTCCAGAGTGGTTCTGCTAGCTTAACAGAGGTGACAAATTAGCAAGACACCATGTATTTGTTTAAACGACGGGAAATTATAATATTTTCCTTGCAAGTAATTCGCTAATAACTAGAACATGCTAAAGTTGTAGTCAAAGATCTGGAAAACTCAATAATAAAAAATCAGTGAGAAAACAGTCACGATTCAATTTCAATAAAATTTTCGTGGATGAAAACTTTATCTGGAGAATTCAGAAAAGTGTCTCGTCAACTTGATATAAATCGTTCCTGATGGATAGTCTGCTTGATGCCCTTGATGGAAGAGGAGTAGATTTGCAAGATTATGAAGATAACCTTGTCATATTGGCAAGGTCCACATCGGGAAGGGTGGCTGGTTAATTTTCTCCAAAGTACGATGGACGTTATACACAGTTGTTGCCAAAGGGAGCAGATTTCTGTTAACCCCGGCAAAACTGTGTTAATCCCCTTCACCACGAGGAGAAAAATACCAGACGATTCAACGCGACTTTCCCTCAATGGTGAGGTCATTCCATTTGGAACGAAGATGAAATATCTTGGCGTTGTACTTGATAAAAACTCACCTGGAACATTCACAAAAAGTTTTACACAAATCCAGACTGTCCCTATGGACATGTCAAAGAATTTGTGGTAAAACCTGGGGTTTAGGTTTCAAACAAATCCATTGAATTTATGTCATAATTGTCAGACCAATGATCACTTATTGATCAACTTCCGAGTGGCCGAAGGCTTTACAGATAACGACTCAGGCGAAGCTCTATGGCTTACAGAGACAGGATTGTCAGACCATCTGTGGTGCTATCAGTACCACATCGTCATTGGCCATAGAGATCCTTCTAGATCTGCCTTCTCTCCACATGTTTGTGTAGAGAGAGGCTAGATGGACTGCATATAGACTTGTGCAATCGCACAAATCAGTCTAATGCAGAATACCCTAGACGGCTGGTTGACACTGGAAGTCACAGCATCCTAGGAATAATCTCTGACATTATGCCTTCAACTGTCAACTGAAAGCTCTTGGCTCCTACCAAGCAACGTCTAAATCAGTAGCAAATTGCCAAAAATGTCTCCCCGATACGGGAGGATCGTTGGATTCTTGGATTCCTGGCTACACTGGCCTGAAAGTCAATGAGGCTGCTGACTCTTCCAAACTCTTACCATCTGACCTAAAATATCACTCACTGTATGAACTAATCGGCTTCCTTGAGAAGCTGGTTGAGGTGGAAGGTCACATTTACCCACTCACCCAGGCATACTTGAAGACTGGCTATAAATCAAATCATCTAACGGAACAAATTGTTCAGGCCAGTCTCTGTGTGATTATATGTGATTTTTTTTTCCTTATACAAGGAATTGTCCAGATTTCGGATATGCGATTGGTTACCTCGTTCACAGTCAGATGGGGCGATGACAGATATTGTTTGTTGTCCGCTTCAGCCTAGTTCTAAGAATGATACTCTGAGGAAATTCGATTTTCATTTATCGGAAATCATCGACTTAATGTTGATGATAAACACTACCTTGCACTGATGAGTGGCCAAACAGCCCGAAACCGATATGCAAGTGTCTTCCAATAATTGAAAATCGATCGCCAACAGCATATGCAGGAACAACTCCAGTGAAGAATCCTGCACTGACACCTGTCGGATGTAATCCAACAGATGAAAGTGCAGATATCAGATAATCCTTAGATGATAAGATTTTTAGCCAGTGAAATTTTTATCTCTGAGAAATCAACCCCGAAAGAAGTGCATGACGTGGTATGCAAAAATAGATTAGAATAGTTCGCAAATTCGTTTAGAATCAGGGAAAGTTCGGACAAGCGACGAGCGATAGAGAACAAGCAATATAAGTACGATAGTCATAAAATGCAATTGAATTTTAGTGTTAGTTTTCATTTTCATTTCATTTTTGAATGAAGTTGTTGAGTTTGAATGAACATACCACTTATTTGTTATAACTATGTACCACGTTTGAAGGTGATTGACAATGTTTCATGATGAATTTCATTAGTTCGGACTTCCATTGTCTGATTTTATATGAAATGATTCGAAATCCCTGAAAGAACTAAAGAAGAAGAAATTAAAAATTAAAGAAGAAGAATAAAAAATAGCCAGTTTTAAATTTGATTAAATTTTTAAGGGGGACTTTTTGCAACTAATTTAATTATTGAACAAAAAATTTGTTCGACAAAACTTTTTGTGGAAAATTAATGAAAATTTGTTGCTCTGTGAATGTGAGATTCATTTTATGATACCTGGGAAAGCGAAGGGTGCAGCGGAAGATATTAAAAGTTGAAACGATAAGAATAAAGCCTCCATATCAACAATTGCAGGGAGATTAATTGAAGAGCTTTCGGAAGCCTAACACATTCAATTATATGCAATGAGAAATTTTCAATTGCAATACTAAAACAAAATGATTAACTGAAACATCATTTTCTAAACTCATTACAGCACCTTAACAAAATACTAGTCTATAATTCGTTATGTCCAGGGAGGGGGAATAGATGGAAGAAATATCTGAAAATATCATTGGTGAAATTCCATATGAGCTTTCTTTTGATTACAACTTCAGTGTATATTTGACGACATCCAATCAGAATAAAAAAAATTATTTACACGAAAACTGAAGTAGCTGAAACCATTGTTAGGAATCAAGCTGAAAACAATAGCTATTTATGATAGAAGTGTTAAAAGTAAGGTTTTATTATGTCAGTGAGAAAGTTTGCTAAATGAGCGTAGCTAGTTGAGCAATTTCACGAACAAAATAATGCTTATTTTTAACACAAATATCATATAAAGTTTTTTGAACAACTGTCTTGTTTTCATAATAAAATAGATGAATTTAATATTTCTATAAAAAAACATTTTGACATGTTATCGCATTTGCTGTGAAGTGGCCGTGAATTATCTCACCACCTAGGACAATCCCGCTGATCTAGCAGTACCACCACCCTGTTCCAGATGCTGACAAGACAGTTCTCACAGGAGCGCACATCTTCGAAGCTTCGCATCCAGAGTCAGTCAGATTTTATTCATCAAACCAACAACACGTATAATTTCATATATTTTGTATTTCTGTAATTTTTCATTTTCAAGTTTGTAACAATAAAAGTATTTTTTAAAAAGCAAGTTTAGTGCCGTCGATAGTTAATTGGCGCAGTNGTATTATCAATAAAGCCGATTTATTATTATTATTATTATTATTATATATTTAGTGTATGAGAGAGTAACGATATGAAATTTAATTCACATCAAACACTATCATCCTTGGTGATGTAGATACTTCAAAGTTGCAGAACTCCTTTTTTATTACTTCATCAGCATTTTTATAGATAACATAACAAAGTGAAGCGCTCATTTTCTTATCACATTTGGACTCCGTGAGATACAAATATAATCATTATTCAATCTATAAAACTGATAAAAAACTGCAAATGAGGCTAGAAACAACATGGTATCGGAAGGGTACTGTTCTTAGTTCTCGGGTACTGTTCATAGTTCTAGGGCAATGTTCTTAGTTCTAGCCATGAAGAAAAGAAAAGTAGAGAAAAAACAAAAAAAGAAGACAAAAAAGGAAGGAGAGAGGGAAGAGGGAGAGAAAACATATTAAATGTTCATACTGAATATTTTTCAGAAGTATAAAATCTATGAAATCAATAACTTTCTGATTGAGCAGCAATGATATATTTTTTGTAACATCACGTAAATAAGGAAACTTTACCAACATTATATTTTTGTGGAATATTATTATACAAACTATATATGTTATGTTTTTTATTTTTATTTTATGACTGAAGGATCGTCGATATAGAGTTGTTCGATGAGGCGGAGGGGAAAGTAAGCCTTTAAACCTCAAATTTAAAGTATGTATATCGCTACGAAATTTTATTTTGTTATACAAATATGATGGACATTTGTTAATTATTATTTTATGGAAGAGGTTAGCCGAGTGTAAAACAAGTCTAATTTTCATAGTTATCCGTTCAGTTTCCTTTTAAGTTTATATGAAATTTCGTCATATTTTCTAATAAGATATATATACACAAGCGCATTTGTTGATTTTATTTTCAAATTTATTGATAATCAATGACGACGAGGATGAAGC
This sequence comes from Leptinotarsa decemlineata, assembly GCF_000500325.1. NCBI lineage: Eukaryota > Metazoa > Arthropoda > Insecta > Coleoptera > Chrysomelidae > Leptinotarsa > Leptinotarsa decemlineata. The sequence goes on from NW_019292696.1 coordinate 42,695, forward strand.
ATTTTCAAACTCATGTAACTTATCTGAAGACATTTTGTGTCATATTTTGTAAACCTTAAATTTACGTCCATTTCGATATAATTTTTTGCCACGTTCCTGAGGCATATTACTGTATCACCAATGACAATATTATTATATATTTCCACCAAGCTACGAATAGTACCAAAAACAAGCAAATTTGTTTTGTTTGAATTAATTTTGGAGTTATGAGCTTCAGATGCTGAAATAAGACGTGCTAGATCTTCATTCAATTTTCGATTAACAGTAGCAACGTGGATATAGTTGTGTCATCGGCATATATTCGTGGATTACAATGTCCTAAAACAGACACTAGATCGCAAGTGTATACTCAAAATATTAAGGGTCCAAGTAAAGATCTCTGAGGCACTCTTAATTTATTAAATTCACTGCTTGATTTTCCTTTCGAAGTTTGTACAAAGTGTGAACGATCTTTGAGATAGCTTTCAATTAAATTTATAGCAGGTTCAGAGAACCCGATGATGTTCAAAATAGCAAATAAAATTGGATAACTGATGGTATCAAAATCCTTGGAGAAAATTACTGGTATGATAATAAATTAACAAAAAAGATTCATTGATTTCAATACGATCATTAGGTCTATCTGTCAAGTTATTCTTTACGAGAATATATAATAACAACGTTTAAGTTTAGTCTATAATAATTTAATATTATGGGTACCACTTATAACCTGATTAATTTATAATAGGTTGGGTTGGATCTGAAGTGAGTGTGTCTATTCGACCCTTAGCCGCAACCCGCAAGGGTTTATGGTGGCTCACACCTATTCACACTCGACCAAATAAAGCCAGCTTGTCAACGAAGCCGATTTGTTTTTATGGTGAGTGGTCTTTTGGGTCAGAGAGTACGGTTCTACCGAACTCTAAAAACCTGATTCGGTCCCCAGCGAGGCAGGTACAAAGTATATGCTCTGCTGTTTCATCATTTTCCAAACTGAGGCAACAAACTGTCTTCAGACAATCCGAGTCTCTGCATATGATGATTCAAATGATAGTGACTTGTAAGAAGGCCTGTTAGACATCGTAGTTCATCCCTACTGTAATCCAACAACTGTTTGGTATGAGGATCGAAGGGTAAATAAACGCCTTGCAGTGAGCAAATCCATTAAGATTCTGCCAAAAGTCTATAAATCTTCTTGTCATCCAGGTGTTCAATGTTTGTTTGGCAAAGCATGAAGTGATGCCAATGACAGGTTTTGGTCCGATGAAGCTGCTTGCAGCACCCTCCTTTGCAAGGGAGTCAGCAGCTTCATTGCCTTCCAGGCCAGTATGGCCAGGAATCCAGACCAGAGACGATCTGTTAAGTTTTCATATGGAGGAGAATCGTTTTTGTCAATTTGCTACCAATTTAGAAGTTGCTCGGTAGGAGCCAAGAGCTTCCAACGCCTCTTGACTGTCCGAGAATATTTGTGTTGACTTATGTATGAGGTTCGATTTACCCAATCTGTATCTGCTCTTGATATTTCCTTCTTCCGGAGTATCCAGTCCTCTTCCCCGGGAATAGTACCTTATAAGGCAGTTCGTAGTTGACAGTTGGAGACATAAAGTCAGAGTTCATTTCCAGAATGCTGTGACATCCAGTCTTAACCAACAATCTGTTGCACTCTGCATTAAATTCATTCATGCAATTGGCAATGTGCACAAGTCTATATGCAGTTCATCTAGCCTCTCTCTAGAAAAATGTGGAGAGGAGGTGGATCTAGAAAGATCTCCATGGCCGCTGACGGTGTGTTACTTATGTCACCACTGATAGCCAGACAAGCCTGTCTCTGTAAGCCAGAGAGCTTCGCTTGGACCGTTTTCTGTGAAGCCTTCGACCACCAGGCAATTGCATCCTTCGACATGTTTATAGAGACAGTCTGGCTTTGTGTAAAACTTTTTCCAAGTGAGCATTCCTGGTGAGTTTTGTATCAAGGACAATGCCAAGATATTTGGAATGGAATGACCTCACCTTGGAGGAAAAGTGGCATTAGATCATCCAATTTTCTCCTCCTGGTGAAATGGATTAACACAGTTTTTCTGGGATTGACAGACATTTGCTCCCTCAGGCACCAACTGTGAACATCATCATCATCACCAACGTTCTTTGGAGGATGTCACAAGATAGCCTTCCCGACGTGGACCTTGCCAGTATGACAAGGTCATCTGCATAAACTTGCAGATCAACTTTTCTTTTGTCGAGGGTATCTACTATCCACCAGGAGCGACCACAGAAGGGGAGATAGTATTCCACTTTGAGGGCAGCCCCCGATGATCCTGAACCTGATGGCCTTTCCTTGAAGTGTCGTAGTTGCAATTCTGTTTACCAGCATGGTATAGATCCAACCAGTTATGGTCGATTCTATACTCTTCCTAGCCAGAGACAATCTTATAGATTTAGGTGGTGCATTGTCAAATGCTCCTTCAATATTGAGAGATACAGCAACCGTAATCTCCTTGTTGTCAAGGGTCGTATTGATTCTCGTACCGATTTAGGGTGTGGGTCTCTCCGACGCACTTTAGGTATATATACCACCCTTGCTGCCAACCAACTGGGTGGTATAAAGCTCCACGCCAGACTATACCTATACCTAACCTAACCTAACCGTTTAGACTAAGAGCTGGAAATATACCATCCTTTCCAGGAGATTTGATGGGCTGAAACTACTTGATAGCCCATGCAACTGCCGGTGTTGTGATAACCTTCTTTGCGACCTCCCAATCGTTCGTTTTTGGGTGTTTAGCGGCCTCGAAGATAGGAGGTCTGTTGTTATCGAGAGTCAGATTTTCAGGAAAGTGGTTTTCTATCAAAAGCTTTAACGTTTCTTCATTAGAGTTCGTGAATGTTCCAGTTTCAGCAGGCGGCTCTCTAGAGAGAATCTTGTGAATTCTTCTGCTGCGAGGTAAATCATAGAACTTTCTCCAAGACTCCTGTTCTGTCTTTCTGATTTCCTTGTTGTATGTCGTTAGAGTAGTTTTATAAAGCTCCCAGTTACCTGACTCTTTAGCTTGATGAAATTCATCATGAAACATTGTCAATCACCTTCAAACAAATGGTTTTCTTCAGCTCCAAACTTCCTTTATGTTCTGAGAGTTTCGTTTTGAAATGTCTTTATATACTTCCTACATGCACTTTTGGGTATGATTCGCATGTTAGTTTGTAGGCACCTGCTCTGTTATCCTTGTCGATGTATGACTTGTTGTTCATTATATGTCTTCCCAAGGCGATACCTTCAAACAAAAGTCTTATGTTATGTTTATTTAAGGGGCATCTGACAAAGCACCACCTAAATATATGGTATGAGCTCTGGCTGGGAAAGACATAGAATCGACCATATTCGGCTGGATCTTTGCCGTGCTGGTAAACAGAACTGCAACTATGACTCTTCAAGACGACGTCATTAGGTTCAGTCACCAGGTGCTGCCCTCAAGGTACTATCCTCCCTCTTGCGGTCGTTCCTAAATGTATATCAAGTTGACGAGACACTTTTCGAAATTTGCAAAACGAATGATTTCACAATTTGCCGCTATTTATTCGCTAATCAGATGCGGAGAAAACTATTTTTTTGCCCCTTTTCGGCAATAGAATACAGAGTTAGGCTGAAATTAGCCTTGAATTAAGAATATTACTGGAGTTTTTTCCCAACACCAAATCGCGATTTTTAACACATAGGTACGTGTTTTGATCACCAAGTGATCATCTTCAAAGAGGTAGATCAAACTGGAAACTAACGCGAAGCTAACGCTATTAATGCTATATAGATATCCCATACAGGTAAACCATCCAGGTATACCACCCATACAGGTATACCAACCTGAATTAATTATACAATTTTGCCTATGCCTAAAATATGGAAGACCTGAAAAATCAGCAGTCGTCCATCATATTTTGCAACAAAACCATTCCATAGACTTCAGTTCATCAAGATTAGNCAAACCAATGTTCTAGTCAAAGTTCTGGAAAACTTTATAATAAAGACGCTGTATGTCAAAAATTTTTTGGTGAAACCTGGGGTTTAGGTTTCAAACGAATCCATTGGATTTTGGTCATAATTGTCAGATCAATGATCACTTATTTATTAACTTCCGGGTGGCCGAAGGCTTTACAGATAACGACTCAGGCGAAGCTCTATGGCTTACAGAGACAGGATTGTACCACACTATCATTGGCCATAGAGATCCTTCTAGATCTGCCTTCTCTATACATGTTTGTGTAGAGAGAGGCTAGATGGACTGCATATAGACTTGTGCAATCGCACAAATCAGTCTAATGCAGAATACCCTAGACTGCTGGTTGACACTGGAAGTCACAGCATTCTGATAATAATCTCTGACATTATGCCTTCAACTGTCAACTGAAAGCTCTTGGCTCCTACCAAGCAACATCTAAATCAGTAGCAAATTGCCAAAAATGTCTCCCCGATACGGGAGGAGCGTTGGATTCCTGGATTCCTGGCTACACCGGCCTGAAAGTCAATGAGGCTGCTGACTCTTCCAAACTTTTACCATCTGACCTGAAATATCACTCACTATATAAACTTAATGGCTTCCTTGAGAAGCTGGGTTTATTTGTTCAAGCTTGAATAGGTGTAAGCCACAATAAACCCTTGCGGGTTGAGGTGAAAGGTCACATTGACCCACTCACCCGGGCATACTTGAAGACTGGCTATAAATCAAATCATCTAACGGAACAAATTGTTCAGGCCAGTCTCTGTGTGATTATATGTGAAGTTTCTTTCCTTATACGAGGAATTGGCCTAATTTAGGATATGCGATTGGTTACCTCGTTCACAGTCAGATGGGGCGATGACAAATATGTTGTTTGTTGTCCGCTTCAGCCTAGTTCGAAGAATGATACTCTGAGGGAATTCGATTTTCAATTATCGGAAATCACCGACTTTATGTTGATGATAGACACTACCTTGCACTGACGAGTGGCCAAACAGCCCAAAACCAATCTGCAAGTGTGTTCCAATAATTAAAAATCTATTGCGGCAGTTGTATCGCCAACAGCATATGCAGGAATAACTTCAGTGAAGAATCCTGCACTGACACCTGTGCAGATGTCAGATAATCCTTAGATGCTAAGATTTTTAGCCAGTGAAATTTATATCTCTGAGCAATTAACCCTGAAAGAGGGGCATGACGTGGTATGCAAAAATAGATTAGAATAGTTCACAAATTCATTTAGAATCAGGGAAAGTTCGGACAAGCGACGAGCGATAGTGAACAAGCACTATACGTACGATAGTTATAAAATGTAATTGAATTATAGTGTTAGTTTTCATTTTCATTATTGAATAAAGTTGTTGAGTTCGAATGAAAATACCACTTATTTGTTATAACTATGTACCACGTTTGAAGGTGATTGACAATGTTTCATGATGGATTTCATTAGTTCGGACTTCCATTGTCTGATATTATATAAAATGATTTGAAATCCCGGAAAGAACTAAA
>NW_019292697.1:21578-45310 GCF_000500325.1 Leptinotarsa decemlineata
GTGATAATGAATCATAATATGATATTATATACAGGGTGTTCCATTTGAAAAATCAAAGAAGCCGCTACTTTATAGTAGAAGCGACAACGCCGCTTCGTCTAAAATATTTTAGGCGTGTAGGTCATATTGACGTATGCATACTGTGGAATTTTCAGGTTGATCCGTTGAATAGTTTGCCAGAAACGGCTAATTAACGCTCATCATGAAAAGCCCTGTATACGGCTGATTGATCCTAAAGTTTAGATGAAATAAATGTAGTTCAAAAAGACTAAAAAACACGCTTTCATAGCATACGAAACAAAAAAATGAAAAATAAATATAGTTTTAAAAACTGAAAAACACGCGTTTAAAGAACATCGAACTAAAAAGTTAAAAATAATTGAAAAAAAATAATCTTGAAACAATAACGAACGAAAAATATTAGTATTATTGTTAAAAAAGCCTGGGCACTTTGTGCCATATTTTTTGTATATCAAGCGCCCGTCGCTTTTTTCACAATAAAACTAGTATTTTCCGTTAGTTATTGTTTTAAGCTTATTAAAAAAAATCATTTCCAGTTTCTTTAAACTATCTCTATTTACCACTTTCATTTGTAACTGATAAAACGTGTAACATCAGTTACAAATAAAACAGCAGGGGAGCTCACGATGTAAAATGGGGATTAACTCGAGCGTCATTGAGACATATTAGGTTGCAAAGCTTAATGAATATTACTGGAGTTTTTTCCCAACACCAAATCGTAATTTTTAACACCGCGACACGTGTTTCGCTCACCAAGTGATCATCTTCAAAGAGGAAGATTAAAACTAAGAACTAGTGCGAGCTAATTCTATTTATGCTATAAAGGTAACTCATACAGGTCAACCATCCAGGCGTAAACCATACAGGTATACCAACCTAAATTAATTTTACAATTTTCCCTTATCTATTATTTTACAATATACAGATCTGATAACAGATAAATGGAAGCATTCAATAAACAACAATAAAACCCAAAAGAAATTTATCAGACGATTGAGAGAAAAGGAGAGAAAAGGGTTTATATGAAAGCCGACAAAGGTAACAAAGTAGTAAATCTGGCTAAAACGGACAACTACGAAAGGGTCAATACTCTCATTACTAACGGACCGTATGCGAAATTGTCCAGGAACCCGTTACCAAAGATGATTGCCGGAGAGTAAAAGACGACCTTAAGAAATGCAACAACATACTTACCCCTCAACTGAATTACCGTTTTCCTGAAAATCGCAAAAAAACATTTTTTTTGAGTTTTTTGACCTTTGACCTCGAATAATTTTTTCCAGGCATCGCAATCATTCAGAATATCAAAATCTTATTTTTACCTATGTTTTGAACAATTACACGCGTTCGCAGCTTGTTGTAAATTTATGTACCTTTCAATGTCTAGATTGACCGGATTATATACGATTCCAGACTTGTCGAAAGAGATGTTTCAGAAGAAAAGAGGGAGTATAAAGCACACCAAACGTGAAATCATCACATGCAGAGACTTGAACTGTCGGAAGACAGTGTGTATCGCCTCTGTCTGGAAAATGATGAAACTGCAGAGCATATACTTTGTGCCTGCCCCACTGGGGATCGAATCAGGTTCTTTGAGTTCGGCAGATCCGTACTCTCACCATCTGACCTGAAAGACCACTCACCATACAAACTAATGGGCTTCGTTAAGAAGCTGGGATTATTTGGCCGAGTGTGAATAGGTGTGAGCCACAATAAACGCTTATGGGTTGTGGTAGAGGGTAGAATAGATCCACTCACTTTAGACCTACCTACCTACCTACCTTCCTGTAAATTTAGTACAGAAGCTAGTCTACAGAGGAGATGAATATTGAGTATACAACTCCAACGGACCTCCCTATGAGTTTAGTTCAGGAGCTAGTCTACATAGGAGATGGATGTCGAGTTTACGACTCGAAGTGACCTCCCTGTGAATTTATTTCAGGAGCGAGAGCTGCGGCGTTCACAGAATCGGTCTCAGGTGGAGGAACAAATCCCCCATGAGCAGTTTAGCGAACGTTTGCGCTCAAGTAGCGAAAAAGCCCTGCACGGTTGAATCTAACGCAGGTATCAAGGTGATAATCTTGCAACTTGACTATCAATACAGGAAATTACTCTCCATAAGTGAATAGTATGCATTTGTTGCTGATGAAAATTCGAGTTCACGAGATATGACATTTGTGGCAAAGCAACCAGAAGATAAATTCTATTTGAAGCAATAATTTGCGTATCAAATTTTAAATTATTGTTTGACTGATTGTTATCAGATTTGTTTCAGAAATATTTAGCGTTAGCTTATTCGATTCACANCTGCAGTGATCAGAGAAACATTGAAAGCGAATCATGAATCAATTTCTTCGTTAGTAATGGTTTATTTTGTTTGTAGTCGATAATATTGAGCACGTATACGACTGCTCGGTGGAGGATCTTTGTATCGTTTCGTACCATTTTTTGAAATAAAGTGAGTTGCATCAGTCTCAGTCTGACAAAGAGTAGCAATGGCTGCCATTGTTTGACATCGATTTCTATCTTTCGTTCAACTTCAACACCGGACGCATCCCAATCATATTCTGGTCTGTGTCATAATCGCCGTCATCAGAAGGGTCACCATTATCGCCCATTTCAGCTTCCATACAAGCTCAACATTTTGCATCGAGGTTATGTTTTTCCTTCTCAGTAAAACGCTGATAGCGTGATGTATTATTATTCAGAACCATGTTCACAAGATCCCACTCGTCATCTGCCATTGTTCTACAGAATAAAATAGCAGGGGAGCCCACGATACAAAATGGGGATTCACTCGAGCGTCATTGAGACATATTAGGTTGCAAAGCTAAAAGGATAAGAAGAAAAAAATGTTATATAATCTTTCCGCTTTTCCCAACACCAAATCGTAATTTTAAACACCTCGACACTGTTTCGCTCACCAAGTGATCATCTTCAAAGAGGAAGATTAAACCTAAGAACTAGTGCGAGCTAATTCTATTTAAGCTATAAAGGTAACTCATACAGGTAAACCATCCAGGCGTAAACCATACAGGTATACCAACTTAAATTAATTTTACAATTTTGCCTTATCTATTATTTTACAATATGCAGATCTGATAACAGATAAACGGAAGCATTCAATAAACAACAATAAAACCCAAAAGAAATTTATCAGACGATTGAGAGAAAAGGAGAGAAAAGGGTTTATATGGAAGCCGACAAAGGTAACAAAGTAGTAATTCTGGCTGAAACGGACAACTACGAAAGGGTCAATACTCTCATTACTAACGGACCGTATGCGAAATTGTCCAGGAACCCGTTACCAAAGATGATTGCCGGAGAAAAAGACGTCCTTAAGAAATGCGACAACATACTTACCCCTCAACTGAATTACCGTTTTCCTGAAAATCGCAAAAAAACATTTTTTTTTTGAGTTTTTTGACCTTTGACCTTGAATAATTTTTTTCCAGGCATCGCAATCATTCAGAATATCAAAATCTTATTTTTACCTATGTTTTGAACAATTACACGCGTTTGCAGCTTGTTGTAAATTTATGTACCTTTCGTTGTCTAGATTGACCGGATTATATACGATTCCAGACTTTTCGAAAGAGATGTTTCAGAAGAAAAGAGGGAGTATAAAGCACACCAAACGTGTGTTTTGATTATCTTGTTGAGGGATTCGTTTACTGCGGGGAACCAATAAATTTAGATGAAAATTAGATTTACTCAAAGAAGTTTATTTTTCTATCGTTTATTGTTTATCGACACAGTTTCTCACGAAATCTTACTCAATAAGCTGCACCATTACGGTATACGTGGTCTGTCGGCTGACCTTATGACTGATTACCTAACAAGTAGAGTACAACAGGTAAAAGATATCAATATCAATTACAAGATAAACAGTAATCGAAGCTCAAGAAAAAATTATAGATAGATTCAATCAATTACTTCTTCGTAGTTACCTCAAGAATAAGATACATTTCTAATAGAAATGAAGTAGTCAATCGTTACATTTTCTGAAGGCTCATAGTGTGGAGTATTCTGGGTGTACTATTTGATAAAATTGAGAAAAACGTGATCCCGAGTTTTGTTTACCCCTCTACAAAAATAACGCCGTTCGATAAACTTATGGAGCTGAAAGGAAAATACACTATCTTCAAGGATATTTGATTGAAATGATTGAAAAATTTCCTCATTTCACAATCGGGTGTGGAGTAAAGAGTGGACTGTGGAGAACGGGGAAACTTAGGAGTGGAAGTTGAAGAGTGAAGTATGGATTTTGAAGAGTGAATGGTCGATAGTACCTAAAGAGTGGACAGTGAAAGCTGGAAAGTGAAGATTGGAGAAAGAAGAGTGGAGGGGTGGAGAGTAGAGGGTGGAAAATGAAAAGTGGACAGTTGAGAGTGAAGTATGGAAAGTCGGGAGTGGAAATTGAAAAACTTAAAATGAAAAATGAAGAATGGACAACCTAAGTGTGACGTCAAGAGTAGGTGGAGCTTAGCGAACTTTTCCAAACAATTCACAAATGCATTAAAATTGTTATAAGAGCTTCTTTCAGCGGATGTTCAACAATTGTGGGGCACAAATAAGCCTTTTCAGTTATAATTTCATATTTGCAGGAGCATTTTCTACCTACTTATATCAAACAGAGACCCGTAAGTAATTATTTCTCAGTTACATCAGCTTCTGAAGTATTTGTTAGGTCATGTATTGAATGTTCATATCATTATTATGTTTTCATTTTACATTTAAGAATTTTTGAAAAAATCTTCAAGTAATTTGTGTTGAAACAGCATTTTATATGTCATTTTCCTTTTGTTTCAGATTTCTAAACTGCAGTAAACATGGTTATGTGTTTTGTTCCTAGTTGTAAACACTACAGTGAACAAAGGATTTGTAAATTTTTTGGGTTTCCTGCAGACCCAGCTAAGAGAAATAAGTGGATTAATCTCATAAGGTACCTGATCATCATACTTGATACATAGATGAAGCATTTTATTGTTAAATCAATTTGCAGGATACAAGATCGAGAGCCATCAAAGCATTCATTAGTTTGCAGTTGTCAGTTTGTTAACATGGATAAAAAAAAAATAGACCAACTTTATTTGAATTCAATGTGAAGAGGAACTTCGATTTTAAATCTCCAGAAAGAAGGTATGTTCACATGAATGAGGAAAGATATTACTATTCTTGGATTAAGTAACTTTGTTTTCAGTAAACGAACCATCAAGGCAAGAGAGATTGAGGTGGAAGCAACCAATATAAGTTCAGAAGCAGCAGAGCCTTCAGAAATATCTGAAACAGAGACTCTTGCCATTCTAAATCTGAAAATGGTATCATTTCCACATAGATAATTTTGATTCTTTTGGTGAATAAATATATGATTTCTCTGATTGGATTCTTTGAATTTCATTTACTATTTACAGTAGTGGCCATAAAAAAATAAATACTATCTATTACAACTGATCGATATGGTTTCCATTATTTTGAGCTTGTCCCCAACAGTTACTATATTCGATACTATTACAGAAATATTAGTGAAGGTACATCCTGAATATTTATTACATATATCTAATACACTTTATCTTAACATGATTATCTGGGAATAATTTTATATACTGAGTCAAGTTTTAGCTGATGTAAGATTGTGTGTAAGTTTTGGCAGGTACTGTTTTATATACAAATCTTCTAGCAGCGATAAGTTTTCTGCCCAAAGTGGATCATATTCCTTGTCCATCACAGATATATTGTAGTGTCCAAAAAGAGCTAATGTGGCGATATGATGACATTTTATTCCTCTAGGACTCTAGGACAGGCACAATTTGCAGATATGATATCTTCAGATTTATTCAGTGTGATCTGCAACAAAGATACTGTTCGGTAAAAATGGAAAACTTATACATGACATACGACTCACTTCAACATGATAGAATTTATCTTTCATGCTTTCATGAACTTCTCCTCTTCCACTTATCATCATCAAGTCAGCATCAAACTGCATACTTTCCACATGATTCGATTCCAAGGCATCTTCAGCCTTTTTCATGATTTTATTATCATTGTCGGGGAATTAATTTATAAAGGATAGCTTCAAAACATGTTTTGAAACTATTCTATATCTGAAATCTTAAACAATAGATGTTGAGTAACCATATTTCAATTGAAAAAATAACATAACCTCAACAAACATAAAAATTCTTGAATTTTCATTGAAAACGTTACCTACCAATGGAGATTTTTTTAAAAATATGTAACAACTAACTGACACCAAATCAAAAATGTACGCGAATGTCCTTATTAGCAATGCAAGCACATACAATAAATATATAAATAATTTCATATGGCGTTTTAACATGTAAAATCGATTTGTTTGGAAAAGTTTGGTAAGCTCCGCCTACTTGTGACGTCAGGACTTAGGAAGTCTATTGAGAGTCAATAGTGAAGAGTGGAGGGTAAAGAGACAAGTGAGAAGAGTAAAGAGTGAAAGTAATAATTGGGGAGTGAAGACTGATGATTGGTGAATTGAGAATTTTTGAGGAGCACTCTGCCTAAAAAATTGATTCGAGTAAAACTATCCGGAGTATCCTATTTGATAAAACATAAGTTTGGTCTGTCGCACATAGTGATAATTATTTGAACATAGCTTCATCAAACTTTTTCTCGAAAGAGTCTGCGACAATTCTTTTGTTCATTCAGATCTTTCGATATTTCTCTCCACATAATGTTGATTATTTTTTCACATAATTCGCACGTTCAGAGGGATACATTAAATTACCCTTGTGTTTAACCCATATCGAAGCATAGAGTTGGATTCATTAGAAAACAAGCTATCAATGCACTGATTACAATGTGAAAGTTTTAAGAGACTTTCTACTACGAATCCTGCTATATAAATAATAACTTGCTTGCCACCTTCAGACAAAATGGCGAGTACGGTCAATACTGCCCTGTAATGTTTTATTAACTCACCTATGAAATGTCACACCGAAATAACCTTTGTTTTTGTTTGCACTGAAATTGAAACACAGTGAAACAGAACACTGAAACATTTTGATCTAGAAAACTGAACATTGAATGCCTTTTCAAGAAGTTAACTTCACGAACCACGACTAATACGCTTTAATTTATCTAACCAGTAGTTTATCATACTTCAGTCGTCACTCGGCGATTTGAGTGCTTTTCCCCTTGGATCCTATTTTGATGGATACAGCGATGTTTTGTAAGTAACAACTGAAATTAGGCTCATATCCAATCCGATTTTAAGAAATAAAAACTACAAGGTCATAGTTTTATTAAATCTATTAATGCTTGAGGATCCTTATGATGCGTACTTTACTGCTGTTGATGTATCATCTACTCATTTCCTCTAGATTTTTTAAAATATTTTTCACGTCATTATTAGACCTCCAAGAAGGAAATATTGAAGGCAGCACTATGATTCCTAGTTTTCATAGACATTATTATGTGAAGGTGAATTCTTAGTGGATGTCTGTTGAAGGAAAATAAGTTTCTTGACGACAAAAAACTAATTAACTATTTATTCTTCTTTGACTCACTGATATATTTTCTGCTCTTGTCAGAAATATATCGGATGACGAAAAAGACGAGTAGAAATAAAGCTATGGTAGTCAAACCAACTAATATCAAGATGTCAATCAGGTATAGCTGATACCATTTCAGATCTAGAGCTGCTGATTTGAGATGTGGAGCTCCAGCATACCGAATCACATATTCTAACCAAAATACTGCTTCATCAAGAGGTTTCATTGGTCGGTCGTGCATTATTTGTGATTGGAATTTGGCATTACGGCTATATCTGAAAAAAAATTATATTATTTCCTCAGATCAAATGTAGAAAGAAAATTTCACATAAAGTAAGTGGGTATACTTGAAGACTGGCTCAAAATGAATTATCTACAAGAACAATTCGTTCAAGCCTGTCTTAACTACACTGTAGATTAACGGACTGACACCTATCAGACAACAATTACCCCCTGGCTAATGTCACGAAGGGCGTTGGATTATATCCGGCAGGTTTCAGAGCAGGATTCTCCACGGAAGTTATTCTTTTCAATTATTGGAACACACTTGCAGACCGGTTTCGGTCTATTTGGCTAGTCAGTGCAAAGTAGTGTCTGTCATCAACATTGAGTCGATGTTTTTCACTAATTGAAAATCCAATTCCTTTCAGAGTATCATTCCTCGAACTAGGCTGAAGCGAATGATAAACAACGTGTTTGTCATCGCGCCACTTGTCCGTGAACGAGGTAACCAACCGCATATCCAAATTTGCCCAAATCCTGAAAGGCCCAATTTCTGTAAAGAATACCCCTTGTCGGGCGGGTTGGCTATCTTTGTTCATCTTTCACTGCCTGAACCATTGTGCATGCTGTTTTTGGCGAGTGCATTGGCTTGGGATCTGGGGGTCGAGCAAATCGGTCATCGGATGCCTGCTTCCACGCAGCCCCGCTGGATACGGAAATGACAGAATCACTTGTGGTTCTGTTATTACCTAACTGAATGGCATCCCAACGATGGGTTAATCCTAAGGTGTGTGTATTCGTTCCGAGAGGATGAATGACACTGAGCCTATCAGCTGTCTCTACGGAACCTTCGAGATAGCATCGCTATCGTCATAGCATCGCCTTGTCACGGTAATGCGGGGCTCTACCGTGATTGACCTTCTTTTCCTAGCTACTCGTTCGACTTTTATGGACAGACTGAACCTAAAAATTCTTTCTGACGCTAAGTCTATAGAGGAGATAGATGTCTTGCTTATGACTCCAATTGCCCTCCCTGTTAACTTAAATCAGGAGCGAGTCTATAGAGGAAATGGATGTCGAGTTTACGACTCCAACTGACCTCCCTGTAAATTTAGATCAGGAGCGAGTCTACAGAGGAGATGGATGTCGAGTTTACGACTCCAACTGACCTCCCTGTGAATTTAATTCAGGAACGAGTCTACAGAGGAGATGGATGTCGAGTTTACGAATCCAACTGATCTTCCTGTGAATTTAGTTAAGGAACGAGTTTATAGAGCTGATGAATTTCGAGTTTACGACTCCATCTGACCTCCCTGTGAATTCAATTCTGGAGCGAGTCTACAGAGGAGATGGATGTCGAGTTCACGACTCCAACTGACCTCCCTGTAGATTTAATTCAGGAGCGAGTCTACAGAGGAGATGGATGTCGAGTTTACGACTTCAACTGACCTCCCTGTGAATTTAATTCAGGAGCGAGTCTACAGAGGAGATGGATGTCGAGTTTACGACTCCAACTAACCTCCCTGTGAATTTAATTCAGGAGCGAGTCTACCGAGGAGGTGGATGTCGAGTTTACGACTTCAACTGACCTCCCTGTGAATTTAGTTCAGAAGCGAGTCTACCGAGGAGGTGGATGTCGAGTTTACGACTCCAACTGACCTTCCTTGTCATACAACAAGAAAATTAGAAAGGCAATACGGGAGTCTTGGAGGAAGTTCTGTGAGAGTATCTCTGATTTACCTCGCAGCGCAAGAATTCACAAGATTCTCTCTAGAGAGCCGACTGCTGAAATTGGGTCGCTTAAACAACCCGATGGAAAATTTACGACCTCCAGTAAAGAAACGTTAGAGCTTTTGATAGAAAACCACTTTCCTGGAAATCTGACTCTTGATAACAACAGACCACCCATCTTCGAGGGCGCTAAACGCCCAAAAAAGAACGACTGGGACGTCGCAAGAAAGGTTATTGTAGCACCATCAGTTGAATGTGCCCTTCAAATCTCTCGGAGAGGATAGTATATTTCCAGCTCTTCTTCAAAATGGACTGGAAATAATTTTACCTTTTCTCACAAAATTGTATAGAGCTAGTCTGGCGTGGAACTATATTCCACCCAGTTGGCTGGCAGCAAGGGTGGTATATATACCTAAAGTGGACCGGAGAGACCCACACCCCAAATCGGTACGACCAATCAGCCTTACATCCTTCCTACTGAAAGGACTTGAGAGGATACTGGATGGACATATCAGGAGGGTAGCATTACATGCATCCCCACTGAATAACCACCAGTATGTTTATCAAACCGGCAAATCGACAGATTCAGCATTAAACAACCTCGTTGAGAAAATCTCCCAATCCCTTGACAACAAGGAGATTGTGGTTGCTGTATTTCTTGATATTGAAGGAGCATTTGACAATACCTAAATCTATAGGATTGTCTCTGGATAGAAAGGGTATAGAATCGACCATAACTGGCTGGATCTATGCCATGCTAGTAAACAGAACTGCAATTACGACTCTTTAAGGCGAGGCTATCAGGTTCAGAGTCACCAGGAGCTGCCCTCAAGGTGAGGTACTATCTCCCCTTCTGTGGTCGCTCCTGGTGGATAGTCTGCTTGATGCCCTTGACAGAAAAAAAGTTGTTCTGCAAGCTTATGCAGATGACCTTGTCATCCTGGCAAGGTCCACGTCGGAAAGGGTAGCTTGTAATATTCTCCAAAGCGCATTGGACGTTGTTCACAGTTGTTGCCTGAGGGAGCAGATGTCTGTCAACCCCAGCAAAACTGTGTTAATCCCCTTTACCAAGAAAAAGACATTGGACGATCTAACGCCACTTTCCCTCAATGGTTTGGTCATTCCATTTGGAACGGAGGTGAAATATCTTGGCATTGTCCTTGATAAAACTTCATCTGGAACGCTCATTTGGCCATATTGGCCTGGAAGGCAATGAAACTGCTGACTCTCTTGCAAAGGAGGGTGCTGTAAGCGGCTTCATTGGACTAGAACCTGTCATTGGCATCGCTTTGGGCTTTGCCAGACAAACACTCAACACCTGGATGGCAAGAAGAGTTATGGACTTCTGACAGAATCTTCCAGGATTGGCTCACTCACTCCAAGGCGTTTATTCACCCTTCGAAGCTTGATTCCAAACAGTTGTTGGACTACAGTAGGAATGAACTACGATGTCTAACAGTCCTTCTTAGAGGTCACTGTCATTTGAATCATCACATGCAGAGACTTGAACTGTCGGAAGACAGTGTGTATCGCCTCTGTCTGGAAAATGATGAAAATTCACAGAATCGGACTCAGGTGGAGAAACAAATCCCCCATAAGCAGTTTAGCGAACGTTTGCGCTCAAGTAGCGAGAAAGCCCTGCACGGTTGAATCTAAGGCAGGTATCAAGGTGATAATCTTGCAACTTGATTATCAATACAGGAGATGACTCTCCATAAGTGAATAGTATGCATTTGTTGCTGATGAAAATTCGAGTTCACGAGATATGACATTTGTGGCAAAGCAACCAGAAGATAAATACTATTTGAAGCAATAATTTGCGTATCAAATTTTAAATTACTGTCAATGAATATATCAAGAAATTTAGTTACCGGCTTACTTTCATTCATGTGTTCATCTAGTTTTACTTGTTCTAAGTCCCACTTGATTGTTACCAGATTTGTTTCAGAAATATTTAGCGTTAGCTTATTCGATTCACATCATTTTTTTATTTTTTCCATGGCTAATGGAAAGACACTCTTTTTACTTACAGAAAAGTTATTCACTATAATGAAAAGAGAAATGGAAATTTCTATAATTTTAACCACTTTTATTTGTAACTAACGTTACTGCAGTTTCGTCCTATATGGACAGTTTCAAACTTATACATATAGTTTATTGTATAAGTTTGAAAATGTCAATGTATAAGTTCAAACTTATACATACAGTTTATTGTATAAGTTTGAAAATGTCCGTATCCGACGAAACTGCAGTAACGTTAGTTACAAATAAAAGTGTTAAAAAACATAGAAATTTTCATTTCTCTTTTCATTATGATTTCCTACCACGTAGTAACGGCTACATCCATCAATTCATTATTCACAATATTCACTGTACTTCAAAATGTTAGAGGGAGTCGTACTTTTTATTGTTCAGTATCTCTTCTAAAGCGATGCGAAAGGTATGTTCCGTTAGATCTTGTACATCCATTTTGACAGCTATACCGCTCCTTACAGCTCCTTCAATATTCTTGTTCTGGTCCCAATATGCTGGAAGCCCAAGAATAGGTACACCAAAATGAACAGCTTCCATACAACCCAAGAGGCCACCATGACTTATGAATGCAACCGTATTCGGATGTGCTGAAACATTATGGAAGAGACAAAAAATCAATTAATAAAAAATAATTACCGAAACTATAGTTCCGAAGAGAATAAGAGAATCATTCAATGACAGTTCATATTTTTTCCAATGATTATAAGGTACTTCTATATGATACCAAATTGGAACTGTAAGACTGTTTGATAAATCTGCATCATTATTGATAATTGGATGGAAAGTGAAAGTATGACAGCTAGGAAAAGGCAGAATGAACCTTACTAGGTCAGCGTACAGAAATGAATAGTGTAGAGCTTGTAATAACGAAGGAAGAAGAAGAACTTCATCCTACTTTATATATAGTCCGGTCAAATTAGACCAAAAAATAGGAGTAAAGCTACCTAAATTCCCACCAAGCTGAAAATCAGCAAGATTGTTCAAAATTTGATTAACAATGAAATTTGAAAGTTCCATCTTTCTTCTGTATGGAGAAAATTTTATTCAAGGTCGAAGATCAAAAAATTTAGTTTTTCGCGATTTTCAGCAAAACGATAAAATTTATCATAAAAATACTGAACACAAAACTTGTAGATCATAAAGTTATCTACCAGAAATGTATCGATACTTTTTTCCTACGAGCCACCGTTTCTGAGATATAACGACAGTTGTAAAAGTTGTAATCGTCATAATATGCATGAGTACGCCACGTATATACATCTCTGTAGTTGTAATATATGTTGAAAAGTTTACCTACTTTTGCAAAGTGTCAAAATCATGTACTATTTGTACAGGCAATGAATGTTTGAAAAACAAAATTTAGTTCAATGTGCTGAAGTTTTTCAAAATAGTAAATCAACTCGACAAGAAATTATCTCTAACGACATTTGCTTTCTTCTTCCTATGTACGGAGCTCCTAAAAAAACTACCTGCTTAGATAAGCATAGATATGCATGTTTCGTTAAAAATACCAAAAGTAAAAAACAAGTACAACTACCTTGTCTTCCTCCAAATTCAGTTGCTGCTCATCAACATCTATTTCGGGAATATTACCAAGTTCAAAGTGTGGCTTGGTTAGCAACTAAACCCTACAGACTGGGGTTGGAAATTGGTCAACAATTCATTAGAACCAGTTCAAGCTTTACTTCCACCTGCGCCGGAAAAACTGCTGAACACAATTTTTTGCAACTGCAAAAAGGGTTGCAGTACTAAATGTGGTTGCAAAAAAGCCGAATTATTTTGTTCTTTGGAATGTACACATTGTCAAGGCCGGTCGTTCTCCAATATTGAATCACCAACAGTGGAGGATCCGTTTGATTCCAACGAGGCGACATGCGATACATCGCTATTAACGCAGTTTACATGTACTCAGGACGAAGATAAAGAAGAACAAGAAGAAGAAGAAGAACAAGATGAACAAGAATAAGAAGATCAAGAAGAAGAAGAAGAAGAATTTGGAAGTTACGACTCGAACGATTGAATTTCACTCCTTTTTTTTCAACTCAAATTGCTTTTATCTTTCATCTCTGCTATTATCCATTATTTTGCAATAGTTTCAAATTAAACAGGATCACAACTGACCCGTGGAATAGGTCTCATTTTTGGTTATGCTTGATCAAAGCAAAGCATTCGATCTGGTAAACTTCAAACTATTGCTGAGTAAACTATAATACATTGGGTTTGAATGCAGTTCTTTAGATTGGGTGAGAAGCTATCTCACAGGCAGGACTCAACGGGTTATACTGGATAATGATCAATTATGCTCATCTCTTCAGCAAACTTCGTTTGGTGTACCACAAGGTAGCATTCTAGGTCCATTAGTATTCCCTCTTTTCATTTTTGACTCTCCTGCCACGTTATTCCAGTGCGAGGTACATTTATATGCTGATGATTTTCAATTATATCTGTCAAGTCAATCTAATAATATTCACCATGCTATCACCAGGATGAACTCAGATTTAGAAAATACACTTCTATTTTCCAAAAATCATGGCCTTCGAATAAATCCAAATGAAACAGTAGCCCTATGTTTGGGATCTGACCTACAAAGAAATGAAGTTGAAACAAATTTCCATCTCTTTCTTGACAATGAACCGATTGACTCGGTGAATTCAGCAAAAAATTTAGGTGTATATATCGATAACACTCTCTCGTTCAACGAGCACGTTAAACACATTTACCAAAACTTGCTTTTTTAAACTGAAATCCTAATACAAGTCCAAGTTCAACCTTTCTCAAGAAACAAAACTAAAATTAGTTCAATCATTGATTCATCCCCATATTGAGTATTGCTGCTCAGTGTATTACAACTTCTTGCCAGACTATGATAAACACAAACTTCAACGCATACATAATGCTTGTATGAGATTTGTGTGCTGCATAAACTACCGTGATCATGTAACTCCATATTCATTGAAATTAGATCAGCGGAATATTGGGTTTAGAATTCGTTATCTCATATCTGTATTCTTATACAAACTATTGGAAAACAAAACTCCTAATTACTTGTTCAGATTGATTAGTAAGCGATCTGATAATCATTTTATCAATTTGAGGAAAGATACATTTACCATTCCATATCATGTTAACACCAAATTTGAGGATCTTACTGATTTTTAGCTTGGTGGGAATTTAGGTAGCTTCGAATGTATAAATTGACCGGACTAATAACAATTGAAAGATCCATTGGGCAGATATGGACTCTGGATGATATGAAGGGGAGTCAGATGGAAGATGATGATCTGAAACTAGTTCAAATTGACTCACAAACGAGATACAATCTTATTGGCAGCAAGTTTGCGTATATGGAGCGGTTGTTAAGGAGTACTGAGTTCAATGTAACTTTTTCTTAGTGTCATTGTATTGCAAGTGAGAGAGCTCAGGGTAGAAACAGAAATACATGAATCAGTCTCACCAAAAGCAAACGTCTAACTTCACGTTAGTTGAACATCTAGGCAGCAATGGAAATCTGAGACATGTTCGATAGAGGTACTACTGGGCATACTATCGGCATGAGGTAGAAAAGTTATGCAAGGCATGCGGCCATTCAAACCTAGAGATTACCAGCAATCAGATGAAGCTGATTAGGCTTGGTATGCTTTTGGTGAGTTTTCTGGATGGCTCATCGGTGTCCCATCAATGTCCTGAACGTCCCTGTTGTCGTAGAGGATCCACTTCCCATCTCATGTGACGATCCGATTCAAAAAGGATCCTTTTTGTTGCGCAAAAGCAAAGAAGAACAGACCTCAAAACGGGACAATGTATGTCGATCGTTCAAATCGGGGGGCATCCACTTTCCGAGCTATTTCACCTTTCCAATACGTTCCAAACCACCAAAAACCGCATATAAGCTGACGCTCAGTTCTTTCGTCATCCCACGGATCGTTTGTGATAGGCCAATCTACATCAGGGTCCTAAAATCCCCGTTACTTTGGTAGGTCGTCCACTTCTTGGCTCATCTTCGATCAGTATACACAGTAGAATGAATATTTTATTGAGATATGGGGCTACAGAAATACTTAGGGCGGACAAAACTTCTGAATGAATTCAATACTATTTCTGTTGAATAAATACTATCATTAGAATTATCTCTTGTAATTTGAGTACATTTGAAGCTAATGTTTTGATTTTTTGAAAAAACACCAGCGTTCGATGGCACCAAAAGGCAACCAAAAGGCAGTTTGTATCTCAAATTTGGAAGGATGAAAACATTTTTCAATTTTTTTATCATTATTTGAAAGCTCTGTATGTGAATTTATTGGTAACTTGAATACTCACAAAGTACTTCTTGTTGAGGTAGCCACTTTTGGATCATAACATTACTGGATTTTTCGTCAAGGTCCGTCTCAAATTTCCATAGAACTTTCTGCTTGATTTTGGAGAAGACACTCAATATTGCTATTTTTTTGGCGGGATCCAAATCTGCTGCTTTCAGGTTTGACCCTAGAGAGAAAACGATCACACCTTCTGTGGCGTTATCCATAAACTGTTGAATATTTGCTGGTAAAGGTTCCAAAGGACCAATGTGGTGTCCTCCTATGTTTTTAACATTCAGTTGAAGAGGTTCAGGATCATGAATACTGGCATGTGACATGATCAACATCAAACTTGCGTTGTACAATATTGCTCTGAGGTCAGGAGCATTAGGAAATGTAGTTTTCAATAGATCGCTCTGATCTGGAATCAGCCTAAATTCTACAAATAACATACACAATAAATTGAGGTAGCTATTTCTCAACCTCTCCCAGAAATTCATTCGCGAACTGTAGGCCGTTAAGAAATTAGGTATATATGATGGGAATGAAGGATTTGCTAACAGATGACTGTTGAAAACTGAAGTTGGTCCTGGAGCCATATATACTAATGGACATTCGAAACGATGAGCAAATATGGCCATAGCTTCATTCCAAAAGTGTTCGACAATCACCAAATCGAATGTTTCGTTCGAGTTTAAAAGATTCTGAACATTTTCGTTCTTCAATACTACCTCTGTATACGTTCTACCCAAAGACAGCATGAATTCTAGTTGTTTCCAGGGGCTGAACTGTCCGAACGCTCTCAACTTAGCTATATACCCTGAAAAAGGAATTGAAGTTGAGTTGAAAATGTATGAATTCATGGTCTTTCACGACGAGCTTTCGTTAGGAATATATGGAGACCGATTCAAAATAAAAACTTATAATTTTGTGGTAGTGGATTCTACAAAAAGGCCTTCTCAACTAAAATATTTTCAACTTCCGGTCCCTTCCCTTATACCGGAAGTTGAGGGCAACTTCCTAATTTTAAATAGAACACCCTGTATTATTTCTTGCAGATTCCCAAATCTGCAAGAAATTACTCTGCCTCTGCCCTTTGCGAAATTATAGAAGAATGTTTACATACAAACTCTCCAACAAGCTGGGAAAACTTGTTACCTTTCCCTTATACTTTGTTCTCCATCCCACATGCCAAGGACTTCCGTAGATCTTCTCTCGCATCTCTTATAAAGAAAAACATCAAACTTCTTAATTCCAAGACCAATGTCATTCCATCTCAAATCGATGAAAGGAAATATAACCGAATACGATGAATCCACACTTTCAGTTCTCCGATCAAAACACCCTCGATCAGATTCCTCCACACATTCTCTGGATTCGCAACTACCACACGATTTTTCAGAGTTTCCGGTGTTCCAATTTTCAGAACATGAAGTATCGGAGGCAATTAAATCTTTTCGAAATCTTTCAAAATAGCAGTAGGACTTAGGATGGGTTCATCTATTTGTGTTTCTCATACTTGTGTTTGCGGTAGTATAGTTGATGAGAAAGGTACACATGGTTTAAGTTGCAGGAGAAGTGCAGGGCGTACATCTCGACATCACCAAGTGAACGACATATTAAAACGAGCTATGTTGTCAGCGGATGTTCCTGCAATTCTGGAACACTTAGGTACCAGTCGAAATGATGGTAAACGACCAGATGGTATGTCTCTCATACCATGGAAATACGGTAAACCTGTGGTATGGGACTTTACTTGCATCGACACGGTCGCGGTTTCCCATCTAGCCGAAAGTTCCAAGTCTGCTGGAACTGCAGCATTGTCTGGCGAGAAATTGAAGAGGAAAAAATACCAAAATCTTGGAAACAACTATCTGTTTCATCCAGTAGCGGTTGAAACTTTTGGTGTTTATGGCCCTGAGTCTCTGTTATTCGTTCATGAACTCGGAAGGAGAATAGGCCAAACAACGAAAGATCACCGTTGTTCCTCTTTTTTGATAGAAAGAATTAGTATTGCTATTCGAAGTGGCAATGCTGCTTCAGTTCTTGGAACTATTCCTCCTTCACATAATTTTGATGAGATCATGCATCCTCTTCGAAACAAGCCGAGATACGTGGATATTCATCAGTCTCCTATCAAGGTTAATTCACAAGTGATTGACCCACCTTCTTCTTTTTCAGTGCGGTCAGTGGACTCAGGTCATTCTTGCCCCCAAAAAATGAGTTGCAGTCCTCGTGACTGGTACCTGGTTATCTTCAAGAGGAAGATAAAAGTCTTGAAGATGATCACTTGGTGATCGAAACACGTGTCGAGGTGTAAAAATAACGATTTGGTGTTGGGAAAAAACTCCAGTAATATTCGGACGATACTTATGTTTGATTAAAATCTGATTTATTGACGAACATGAAATTCTAAGTGACTTTTCTGCGTTTTTCAACGAATTTTCTGGATAGGCTGTGAAGTAGGTCAAAACATCAACAAAAAACAAACTCACTGTTTATGAGTGGTTTTATTTTGTTGATGATAGACGAAAAAGATCCGAAATCACGGCAGTTTTTTGGAAGTCTTGTCAGAATATTTTTATTGGGTGATTACAGATTCTCAGAATATTTTTATTGGGTCTGTCTAGGTTTGGAAATCTTTCTGGGAAAACACGACAAGTTCTGTCCATTATCTTATTGAATTCACCATAAATGATTATCAAATTCAGGAAATCTTCATTAGAATACCCCAAACGAAACATTTTGCACACAAATAGAAAACTACGAAATACACGTCAATTATATCGCATCAAATTTTGACATATTTGTTGTAATTTCATTTGTTTTCGAAGCTTTTTTGATTTGATATTGCTTCGAATGATTTACATTTCAAATATTTTCCAGAATCGGATCTAGCCAGGGTTCTATTTCAGGTATAGGATATTCTTCATGAATTAGATATCTTGTTTTTCATAGTATCCAAAAATAATAGAATGGTGTATGGTTTACATTTGAAAAAATCTTGTTTTATCAGTTTTTTCGATGTTATGTTTTAGGTGGAAATTTCAACCACCCTGTAAATTATTTTCGAAAATTCGATAGACCTGTTCATGACTTGATGCTCAAGGTGAGATTTTGTGAAATCATTTCACATTTTCAACTGTTATTGTCTATGAGTTAAGATTTATTCGGAGTGGTGCTGTAACTGTCAAATTATTCAGAAAAAAAAATAATATCTCGAAAACTAACAGATTTGAGTATAGACATTGTTATACAAAGTGGTCCTAAAATATGCTGAAAAATTCAAAAATGTAATAAAATACAGGGTGTTATATTTGAAATAAGGAAGTAGCCTTCAACTTCTGGTATAACGGAAAGAGACCGAAAGTTGAAAAAATTTTAGCTGAGAAGGCCATTTTGTAAAACCTACTACCACAAAATGTCAAGTTTTTAGTTTGAATCGTTCTCCATATATTCCTAACGAACGCTCGTCGTGAAAGACCCTGTATAGTGACATGAAATAGATGTATCTACGAGTTTATACATAATATGCAAACATCATATTCATAAAGAATTGAGATGATAAACCTTTGGCGTGAAATGTATTCAAAACAAAAACTATTTCCAAACCCCAGCACTGCAATACTTCTCTAGACCTGGTTAATTTCACTACAATTCGAAATCATCTCCAGATCCTCATTAAGATATGTAACCTCCTGCTGCCGGTAAAAATGTACATCCTTAGCCAATATTCTGGAATCCAAATGGAATGACGAGGTAAGTGTTCTGTTGTCAGCAAAGCAATATACAGGGTGTCCCTGGACTTCCTCTATTCCTCTCGGGAATGTATAGATGGGGTCAAAATATCACCAGTACTTCATATAACTTTTTTTCNATTTAGTTCAATGTGCTGAAATTTTTCAAAATAGTAAATCAACTCGACAAGAAATTATCTCTAACGACATTTGCTTTCTTCTTCCTATGTACGGAGCTCCTAAAAAAACTACCTGCTTAGATAAGCATAGATATGCATGTTTCGTTAAAAATACCAAAAGTAAAAAACAAGTACAACTACCTTGTCTTCCTCCAAATTCAGTTGCTGCTCATCAACATCTATTTCGGGAATATTACCAAGTTCAAAGTGTGGCTTGGTTAGCAACTAAACCCTACAGACTGGGGTTGGAAATTGGTCAACAATTCATTAGGACCAGTTCAAACTTTACTTCCACCTGCGCCGGAAAAACTGCTGAACACAATTTTTTGCAACTGCAAAAATGGTTGCAGTACTAAATGTGGTTGCAAAAAAGCCGAATTATTTTGTTCTTTGGAATGTACACATTGTCAAGGCCGGTCGTTCTCTAATTTTGAATCACCAACAGAGGAGGAACCGTTTGATTCCAACGAGGCGACATGCGATACATCGCTATTAACGCAGTTTACATGTACTTAGGACGAAGATGAAGAAGAACAAGAAGAAGAAGAAGAACAAGACGAACAAGAATAAGAAGATTAAGAAGAAGAAGAAAAAGAAGAATTTGGAAGTTACGACTCGAACGATTGAATTTCACTCCTTTTTTTTCAACTCAAATTGCTTTTATCTTTCATCTCTGCTAATATCCATTATTTTGTAATAGTTTCAAATTAAACAGGATCACAACTGACCCGTGGAATAGGCCTACCAGGTAACTACGTTAAAATAACGCGCTAAGTACACTACCTCATAGATGGCGTGGAAACGTGTGCATATTATGACTTATTACAACTTTTACAACTTTTTGAATCGTTATATCTGAATGGTCTCATTTTTGGTTATGCTTGATCAAAGCAAAGCATTCGATCTGGTAAACTTCAAACTATTGCTGAGTGAACTATAATACATTGGGTTTGAATGCAGTTCTTTAGATTGGGTGAGAAGCTTTCTCACAGGCAGGACTCAACGGGTTATACTGGATAATGATCAATCATCTCTTCAGGAAACTTCTTCTGGTGTACCACAAGGTAGCATTTTAGGTCCATTAATATTATCTCTTTTCATTTTTGACTCTCCTGCCACGTTATTCCAGTGCGACGTACATTTATATGCTGATGATTTTCAATTATATCTGTCAAGTCAATCTAATAATATTTACCATGCTATCACCAGGATGAACTTAGATTTTGAAAATACATTTCTATTTTCCAAAAATCATGGCCTTCGAATAAATCCAAATAAAACAGTAGCCCTATGTTTGGGATCTGACCTACAAGGAAATGAAGTTGAAACAAATTTCCCTCTTTTTCTTGACAATGAATCGATTGACTGGGTGAATTCAGCAGAAAATTTAGGTGTATATATTGATAACACTCTCTCGTTCAACGAGCATGTTGAACACATTTACAAAACTTGCTTTTTTAAACTGTCCAAGTCCAAATTCCAGCTTTCTCAAGAAACAAAACTGAAATTAGTTCAATCATTGATTTATCCACATATGGAGTATGCTGCTCAGAGTATTACAACTTCTTGCCAGACTATGATAAACACAAACTTCAACGCATACAAAATGCATGTATGAGATTTGTGTGCTGCATAAACTATCGTGATCATGTAACTCCATATTTATTGAAATTAGATCAGCTGAATATTGGGTTTAGAATTCGTTATCTCATATCTGTATCCTTATACAAACTATTGGAAAACAAAACTCCTAATTACTTGTTCAGATTAATTAGTAACCGATCTGATAATCATTTTATCAATTTAAGGAAAGATACATTTACCATTCCATATCATGTTACCACCAAATTTGAGGAATGTTTTTCTTACTTTGGACCGAAGTATCTAAATAATTATATATGAGTAAATCAATGAGAAAACCCAAAATCAAATATGTCCAATTCAATATTAATTGATTGACGACACCCTTATTAGTTCTTGAGGAAAACAAGTGAAGAAGTGTTGTTGATTGAAAGTAAAACCCTGCTATAGGGAGGTTGGAAATTTGTTTAAAGCAAATATTTAAATTGTTATGTATCACAATAATGAAAAAACAGAGAAAAAACTACGATTTTTTCGTAAGAATCGTGCTATTCATAAAAATGAAACTTTTCCTGACTGGTTAGTTACATAGAAGGCTAGTTCGGCACTGAACTGTAACTCGATTGTCACTTCATATTCCTAGAAAAATTGAAGGTCTGTTATGTTCTTGTTGCAGAAAGCCATGTTTACTTCAATTGATAGATCTTGTTTTTGATGATTCTTTGAAAATGGTTATTAATTAAGTGTGTTTTGTTGTTGCAAATATATTTAATGTATTGTTTTGATGTTGGTGATTGAAACCTAGTTTAGTAGAGTTTACATTTCGCTTTCCTATAAATTACAACAGTTCTCAATTGTTATGGAATTGTAAGTTATTGAAGATCGAACTTGCTGTTAGATTCATTTAATTCAAAAAATGGGTAGAAGCGATGATATATTAAATGTATTGTTTTGACGTTGGTGATTAAAACCTGGTTAAGAAGAGTTTACACTTCGCTTTGCTATAAATTACAACAGTTCTCAATAGCTAAGGGGTTGTTAGTCATTGAAGGTCGAACTTGCTGTTATACTCATTTAATTCAAAAAATGGGTAGGAGCAGTGATATATTAAATGTATTGTTTTGATGTTGGTGATTGAAACCTAGTTTAGTAGAGTTTACACATCGCTATCCTACAAATTACAACAGTTCTCAATAGTTATGCGTTTGCAAGTCATTGAAGATCAAACTTGCTGTTTGACTCATTCTATTCAAAAAATTGGTAGAAGCGATGATATATTGAATGTATTGTTTTGATGTTGGTGATTGAAACGTGGTTTAGAAGAGTTTACACGTCGCACAGTGTTGCGAAACCGGAATTTTTTGGAAATCATATTGCCTAAACTGCAATTTTAATTGTATCGATGAGAAACTTCTACAGATTGGTCAGAAAGATCCTCATTAAGATATGTAACCTCCTGCTGCCGGTAAAAATGTACATCCTTAGCCAATATTCTGGAATCCAAATGGAATGACGAGATAAGTGTTCTGTTGTCAGCAAAGCAATATATTGTATCCTTAGTTATTTCCAATAGGTCGTGGATATACAATAAAAAGAGGGTTGGAGGCAATATGGCATCTTGGGGAATACCAGTGTTGATGGTAAAATTATTCGAAATATATCCGGCGACGGCCACTTGCAGAAAAGTTCTTTCAGGAAGCTTGAGAGTCATACACAAAAATGTTCCGATAAGCCACAGTATTGAAGTTTGGCCAGCACACACGGTCAAAGATCTCAGGAATATCAAGCGCAACAGCTCTTGACTCTCCATGTTTTTCGATTGCGAAAATATGATCCAGTAGCATTCATTTTAAGGAGTTGACTATCATGTTACGATATAGTCTATATTGATTTGGTGGAATTTAAGAGTCAAATTCCTTGAATTTGCGTTGTTTTGAAGAAGTTAAGAAGAGTATCCGGAGGTTCAGTCGCAATTTGAGTGACCGAAGTAATAAAGTGATTGTTTATTTCATATGTATTCGAATTGGATTATTATTGAAAAAAACAACCTTTTAGGTAAAACTGTGACACCCCGTTATTCGGAAACGAAGCAAATTATACTTTCATATAATTTTTTTTTCATGAAATATGTCAAGCAATCACCACCTGAAATTGAAGACATTATTCAAGATATACCCTGTATATACAGTTTCACCGATAAAGTCCGCATCAAATGGGAAACTTTTTTATTTATCGTTTTATGTGAAATTTGATTTTGGCAGTAGATTTTGCTTAAGAAATGATGTCAAATGGCGTCTACAAAATAGGTCACGTGATTTCCTTAACCTGTCAAAATTGACATTTAAAAAAAGAAACATCGAAAAATGACATTATTCTTCAAAATATCCAAAAATATCAAAGGAT
>NW_019292698.1:0-12973 GCF_000500325.1 Leptinotarsa decemlineata
AGAATCGACCTTAACTGGCTGGATCTATGCGATGCTAGTAAACAGAACTGCAACTACGACTCTTCAAGGCGAAGCTATCAGGTTCAGGGTCACCAGGGGCTGCCCTCAAGGTGGGGTACTATCTTCCCTTCGTGGTCGCTCCTGGTGGATAGTCTGCTTGATGCCCTCGACAGAAGAAAAGTTGATCTGCAAGCTTATACAGATGACCTCGTCATCCTGGCAAGGTCCACGTCGGACAGGGTAGCTTGTAATATCCTCCAAAGCGCGTTGGACGTTGTTCACAGTTGGTGCCTGAGGGAGCAGATTTCTGTCAACCCCAGCAAAACTGTGTTAATCCCCTTCACCAAGAGAAGGAAATTGGACGACCTAATGCCACTTCCCCTCAATGGTGTGGTCATTCCATTTGGAACGGAGGTGAAATATGTTGGCATTGTCCTTGATAAAAGACTCACCTGGAACGCTGACCTGGAAAAAGTTTTACACAAAGCCAGACTGTCTTTATGGACATGTCGTAGGATTTGTGGTGAAACTTGGGGTTTAGGTCCCAAACAAATCCATTGGATTATTGTGATGATTGTCAGACCAATGATCACGTATGGTGCAATTGCTTGGTAGCCGAAGGCTTTACAGAAAACGGCCCAAGCGAAGCTCTCTGGCTTACAGAGACAGGTTTGTCTGGCTATCAGGGGTGCCCTCAGTACCACACCGTCAGCGGCCATGGAGATCTTTCTAGATCTACCTCCTCTCCACATTTTTGTGAAAAGAAAGGCTAGATGGACTGCATACAGACTTGTGTACATTGCTAATTGCACAACTTGAGTCAATGCAGAGTGCAACAGACTGTTGGTTGACATTGGAAGTCACAGCATTTTTGACATGACCTCTCACTTCATGCCTCCAACCGTCAACTACGAACTGCCTTATAAAGTACTATTCCCGAGTAGAGAGGACTGGATCCTGCGAAAGAAGACAATATTAAGAGCAGATAGTTGTTGGTTCACAGATGGATCAAAAACACCTACCGGTTCTGGTGAAGGTGTTTTCAGTCGCATATCCAGGACAGAGTCATCTACCTGCCTAGGAACTTATGCGACTGTATTTCAAGCGGAAATTTACTCTATTGAATTGTGTGCGGAGAGATTGGATAAACCCAACCTCACTCACAAGTCATTAAAAATATTCTCGGACAGTAAAGCGGCGTTGGAAGCTCTTGGCTCCCACCGAGCAACGTCTAAATTGGTAGTAAACTGCCAAAAAAGACTCTCCTCGATAGGAAGACTAAACAGATTGTATCTGGTCTGGATTCCTGGCCTGGAAGGCAATGAAGCTGCTGATTCTCTTGCAAAGAAGGGTGCTGCAAGCGGCTTCATTGGACCAGAACCTGTCATTGGCATCGCTTTGGGCTTTGCCAAACAAACACTTAACACCTGGATGGCAAGAAGAGTTATGTACTTCTGGCAGAATCTTTCTGGATTGGCTCACTCCGAAGCATTTATTCACCCTTCGAAGCTTGATTCCAAACAGTTGTTGAACTACAGTAGGGATGAACTACAATGTCTAACAGGCCTTCTTAGAGCTCACTGTCATTTGAATCATCACATGCAGAGACTTGGACTGTCAGAAGACAGTGTGTGTCGCATCTGTCTGGAAAATGATGAAACTGCAGAGCATATACTTCGTGCCTACCCCGCTGGGGACCGAATCAGGTTCTTTGAGTTCGGCAGATCCGTACTCTCACCATCTGACCTGAAAGACCACTCACCACACAAACTAATCGGCTTCGTTAAGAAGCTGGGTTTATTTGGCCGACTGTGAATAGGTGTGAGCCACAATAAACCCTTATGGGCTGCGGTGGAGGGTCGAATAGACCTACTCACTTTAGACCTACCTACCTACCTATACCGGCAAAATGAGTTCATGATTTAGATTCTAAGCCTGTTCTGTACATGTGCTCAAATGGGCTACGAGGCATATATGTTGTCATTTCATGGATAGCGGCGAGTTCATCATCTTCTCATTGTCGACGGGTAGACTGTTGACAGACAGTGTTTGATAATTGAACACGATGCCGTTGAAAGTCACTTCAGAGAACTTGTTGGATTGTGAAGCATATAAGAATATGTGTGTATAATCGCAGGAGATAATCGACTACATCCTGTCAAAATAAGTTCGTATTTTGAATTTATGTCTGTTATGTACATGGGCTCAAATGGGCTATGACGCTCATATGTTGTCATTTCTTGGATAGCGGTGAGTTCATCATCTTCTCATTGTCGACGAGGAGACTGTTGACAGACAATGTTTGATACTGGAATACGATACCGTTGAATGACACTTCAGAGAACTTGTTGAGTTGTGAAACATATAAGAAAATGTGTGTATAATCGCAGGAGATAGTCAACTTCATCCCGTCAAAATAGGTTAGTGATTTGAATGTTACGTCTGTTATGTACATGGGCTCGAATGGGCTATGAAGCTTATATGTTGTCACTTATAATACGTTCATTGCCAGCTAGTAGGTAGAGTAGGTAAAATAGGCTTGACGACATTTCCGAGAATGTGTCGGGCTTTGATGCACACAGGAAGTGTATGTATATAAACGCAGGACTTCATCGTGATTTGGATTTTCAGTTCGTCCTGTACATGGGCTTGAAAGGGGTATAAGGTTATTCTCTCATATCAGAAAAACAACACGTTACACCAAGGAGGCTTCATGAGGAGGTGAAGCAAACTGAAACCTCAAATCTAACCCTGCTCAATCATATCTGATGGAATGAATCCTTACTGATTCATTGAAAAGTATACATTGAATGTTTGCAATGGAATTTTGTACATGGGCTCAAATGGGCTATGAAGCTTAGGTTTCACTTCCGCGAAAGTAACAGGTTTATCGTACTTCAATTGCTGCTGAGTAAACTGTTGACAATGCTTGATAATGAAATACAACCCCTTTGGATGATTCTTAGGAGTACTTTTGGGGCTGCAGTATATACCAGAAGCATGAGTGTATAATTCCAGTAGATTGCCGACTCCGTTTAAACTGAATATGTTTGTACATGGGCTATGAAGCGTATATGTTGTTACTTTGACGATATCGGCGGGTTCATTGTCTTTCATTGCCGGAGAGTGAACTATTGATAATACTAGTTGAAGATCGTCCCTTTCATTTCAATTAAACGGGCTTGAAATCTTGATTCTAAAATCTGTGTACATGGGCTCAAAAGGGATATGAGGTTCATATGTTGTCACTTCGGTGATAGTGGCAGGTTTATCGTTCTTCCATTGCCGGCGAGTGAACTGTTGACAATGCTTGATAATGAAACACGATTCCTTTGGACTTCATTTCAGAGAACTTGTAGGACTGTTATGCGTACAAGAAGCATGTGTGTATAATAGCGGGATTTCAACAGAATATATTTAAAATTTGGGTGTGGAAAACCTGTTTTACATTGGCTCAAATGGGCTACGACGATTATATATTGTCACTTTCGCTATAGCGGTGGTTTTATCGTACTTTCATTGTTTGTGAGCAGAACATTGTCGACTTCATTTCGAAAAACAGGTTTGATATTTGAATTTGAAATCTATGTTTTACATGGCTTCAAGTAACACTTCATTTTAAGATTTTCACTAGACAGTTCACAAAACAGCAACATGTGATTCGCAATAGCTTCATCAAGCGTTTCCATACGTTTGAGAAATGGTCCACTTTTCTAAGACGGACCAGCTTGGTGAATTTTCTGTAGTGCTCGTCCTCAGAAAAATGAAAACAATAACATTTTACGTGTTTTACGTTGAATCCAGTCTAAAAACAACGAGTCATTATACTAGCGAATATGTTGAGTGAAATAACCGCAGAAGTTCTGCTTCATTATTTGTTTCTGTAGCACCGTGCATCTCTGCGAACGACTTGTATTTTTAATTGCAATTACTTTTTTCTCGCAGGCTGCCGTTTGTATCATCTCTTTGAACTTCATCCTGTAATTTCCGTACACGAACCATATGAGACAGAATGGAGTTTCTACGGGAACTATTTGTAGAACGGACGGCAACAATTCAACTAAACTAGAAAAAGAATAAACTTCAAAAGCGCCGCTCTTAACGAAAATAATGAAAATGGAAAATATTCGCATGCCAGATAAAACTTCAAAGCCCAGGACGTTATTGGTCAACGATTGAACGGGAGTTTTGAACGGAGTTTTCAGTGATAGTGGATGATGGTTATGTTGGTTCAGAGATAGTGATGGAATGGACGGGCGATTTGGAGAGGAATATTTGGAAATATAAACTAGTCACTGAATGCTTGGACGTTAGTTTGCGGTTTTATGTGTGATATGATAAACTATGATTTATAGCGGATGCTGTCAGTTTTTTGGTTTAACAGCAAACAGAACATCACATTGTTTTTTGTAGACTATTCAGTAGTTGTATTGCTGAAAATGAATCTTCCATTTTCACTAATACTACCTGGACTATAAGTTTGTGAGTCATTGTCCTAAGAGTGACACTACTTTTGTTATTTTCAAAACAGTTAATAAAAAAAATTCACGTTTTAATGTTACCACTGCTTCTTGATGGGAAAAATACTGTTCAAGCGAAGCATTGGCCCGAAAACTGTTATAACGACTCTGCTCCATCAGAAACAAAAACTAAATGTTTGTTTGCTGACTAATTCAAACGTGGTCGTAGAGACATCGATGATGCAGAACGCAGTGAGATATTCGAAGTGTACTATGACGATGTAATAATAAATATTCGATAAAACGTTTCATGTCAAAATGACCACCATTAGTTTTTTAATATAGACCTGTTCTTTTTATTACAGATAATGATGTAGCGATAAATTCACAATTCAAGGGTATATCACATTTAATATTTTTATAGCGTTTCATTTGAAATCAACAGTGACAACAGTCAAACTGAAAAACAATTTATTATATCATGAACTTTCGGGAAAAATGAAACCAATACGGAAAATCGAAGCTAAATGGCAATCTATAAGTCCCTCAAATTTCTTTCTAATCGACTAAACATTTGGATGTTCGGAATACGATGATTCGGGTATAGCTCAACATACATATTCCTTGCTGAAAGATGATTTTTATTTTATTTTGCATAACTAAATAGCATTTCAGCCCATTCATCATTTGAATACATCTTTGATATGTTCATAAACATCTGACAGTTCTCAACAAATATCAACAACGCATTCATTTTTCCTGCCATAGAAACCAAACAAAGCCTACGCGTTTGAGATGGTAAATGAATTGAGATGCTATTTGATCATATCAAATCATTCAACAATCGAATTTTGACCATAAACTGAGATTTTCGTTACTTCCTGGATTGAGAATTATAAAAATATTACGAATTATAATTGATTAGGGAGAAATGAGCCTTGAAAGAAGGATTACGTCAATACAACAATTTCCAAAATGAAAAAGTACGAATTTTCATTGTGTTAGGGTACCTATCTGTCGAATTTATTGGGTTCTCTGAATTATATTTTGAAGAAATCGAAACAATTTACAAAAAAAGTAACGCCAGGACCGTAATTTAAAATTGTTGTCACTGACTATGATATCTATTTCGAAGGAAACACTATAAAAATATCGAATGTAATATACTTTGGATGTTGAATTTATTGCTTTATCGATATCTGTAATAAAAAAAGGTCCGTATTAAAAAGATGGCCATGTTGACACGAAACGTTTTACCGAATATTCGAATACAATAACATTTTCTTCTCCATTTTTTGATATCCTCCGAAATATCAATTTCATTCGAAAAAAACGATTTCTGGTTTTTCTAGTATAACTTGAGAAGGGCGGGAGTCCCCGTAAATTTTCTTCTACTATTGTATTTTTTCCGATGACAGTTACCTTTTTTCCCCATTTGATAGTATTCGTAATTGTTACGGTATAGAATATGAAACAAACGGCCTGTATATTCAGTCTGACATTTCTGCCTCGACATAAACATACTAGGAGGTATGAATTGTAGTAGCTTCTGGAGAAAATGATTTTTTTATTGTTGGAAGACCTTTTGAATTGAATCTACGCAAAAAGAGCAAGAAAAATTATATCCAAATACATAATGTATTTTAAGTAATGTCATTAATTTCAGGTGGTGATTATTTGTTATATTACATAAAAAAAGTTCATATGAACGTGTGATCTAACTTGTTCTATCATCAATAACTGCTAATTGTTTTTGCTGATTTCAAATAAACTACGTTTGTTTGTTACGAGTAACAAGCAGCTTCTTCTCGTGATATCAGATTTGGAATTCACGTCCAGTGGCGTCGCAGATGGTTACTTGATTGATATTCTTGGCAAAAAACCATTGTACGCCACTGTTTTTGCTGAATCTGATATCATTTGAAATAACTAGACTTGTGATATGAGTTATTCCAACCCTGTGGGGTTTGACAGGTGATTAAATCAAAATTAAATAATTTGTATCCCTTTCTTTGATATACATTCGGATTTTACTTCGATTCAAAAATGTTTTGGAATGAAAATTATGAAAAGATACCTCTGAAGAGGATCTCTTATGAGATTGCTCTGAAAATGAAGAACTATTTCCTTGCAATGTTTGATGTAGGTTATTCTGTAAGTATATGGCTTGCCGCGGATGAAAAATAGGTAATCGTGTATTTGTATACAAGCATGTGAATAAAAGTTCCCTTTCATACACGTCTTTTCAATTCAATGGAAATGGAGAGAACAACCAGCAAAGTTGTTTTATAATTCCATGGTGTTGCAACAGTTTTATTTTATTAGTATTTTATAATTACTTCCAAAATGCTAATTGATTATATTAGATAATCGGTGAACACAATACAGTTGTAGGCAATAAAAGTGTTTTATAAATTTGTCAAAGTTTTATAATTTGTTTCTCCGAAACGTTTCCGCAACTATTATAAAATACGAAATTGCTAGTTGGGAGTGGCGTACAATAACTTTTACCATAAATGTCAATTAGCTACCCTTCTCACACGCCACTGGAATCGGTATACTCAATCTGATTTCATGAAAAAAAGCCACCTGTTACCGCTAATAAACAAACCTCGAATGGTATTTTGTTAGGTCGTTTTGAAAAAAAACCGTTCCAATGAATATATTTGTGGACATGCTTCGTTTCTGAGATACAGGGCGTTGATTTTCGGAATTTTCGGATTTGGTTTTTATAATATATAAATATCCTAGAACCGATTTGAACAAAATTTGGTACAGTTATTGGTACATTTAGTCCTAACTAGGTTAGAATCAATGGGACCACTGGCATTTCTTTTTTCTAGATCAAGCAACTGAAATATACAACTCTTTGATATCTTGTGCTTCCTCTATTTCCAATCCAGTTTTTTAGAAAACGATAATTTTCTCAAACTTGGTGCTTACTTTTTCATTTCTTTCATTTCGAGCTAGTAATTGAATTCGACTTGATCGGTTCAGAGGCGCTTTGGAAGACAACCGAGATGAAATCTGTACCGCCAATTTCGTCAAAATTTCCAGTGATCTTTCTCATCGAAACATCCTGTGGAAGGTACACCAAAAATAACATTATGAAGAAAAAATGCTGGGTAACGTGCAAAACAACCACCAATGATAGTATAAGAGTGGGTACAAATTCCAACACTGTAGTTTCAGCGGCAAGAATAATTAGAGCACCTTGATTTTTACCTCATCGCAGTAGTCGAAACGTCAGGCAATAAACCCTACATCACAGCCGGAATACCTGGAAAAAGGCTTTGACACAGTCATCTTCGGCCGTTAAAATTCACACTCTTGAATATTTTATTTTCAAGAACATATCCTTTTTATTAACACGAAAACGATTGAGAAATTTTGATTTATATCTGATCTGATTACTGTTTTATTAACTAGTACGGCCATTTTCTCCACAAGCACAATCTCAGTCTTCTATAAGTTTCAACAAACTGAGCCCTCTTCATCAGGTAAATCCTTCATAACTCGTACTCAAACAACCCCGTCTATTCCCCACGGGCCAGGAGAAACTTTCAACCACACGCACCAATTCATTCCCCGAAAATCCAGAAAAAATAGCCTCGGTAAATAAAACCGAACTTCCAAAGCAAATAGTAAACTTTAAAACTTTGTTACAGATAAACGAGAGCTACCTGAAGCACTTACCGGCCATGGAGCAGAAAGGCAAAATGGTGCCCTCTAGCGGTCGAAGACTGCCCCTCATTACTTTATCAGGCGTGGAAGTCGAGATGGACGAGAGGATCTTCCACGGGGGCAAGGCGAGATTTTCATGCGTTGCTAGTGTTTTTGAATTGTACAACAAGGAGAAGGAATTCACGATTGAAGAGGACAGGCCAAGACCTAGGCCTTCTTCGGTACTGGGGAACAGGGACGCATCGGCAGGTGAGTGAGTCTATGGAGTTGATATCGGTGTTTCAAATTTGAAAGAATTCATCAATCGATATTCTTGAAACTGAAACAACATGAAGTACAACAGGTCTTCACACTTGCCGAAAAAAAATCATGAAATATAATATAATTCGTTAGTTACATGAGGTCATTCCATTTGGAACGGAGGTGAAATATCTTGGCATTATCCTTGAAAAAAAACTCACCTGAAACGCTCACTTAGAAAAAGTTCCACACAAATCCAGACTGTCCCTCTGGACATGTCGAAGGATTTGTGGTACAACTTGGGGTTCAGGTCCCAAACAAATCCATTGGGTATATGTGATGATTGTCGGACCAATGATCACTTATGAAGCAATTGACTGGTGGCCGAAGGGTTTACAGAAAACACCTCAGGCGAAGCTCTACGACAGGCTTGTCTGGTTGTCTGTGGTGTCATCATTACCGCACCGTCGGCGTCCATGGATATCCTTCTAGATCTATCTCCTCTCCACATTTTCTTGAAGAGAGAGTCTAAATGGACTGCATATAGACTTGCGTACATCGCCAATTGCACAAATCAATGATGCAGAGTACACTAGACTGGTGTTTGATACTGAAAGTCAGAGCATTCTGGGAATGACCCCTGACATTACGTCAACTACGAACTACGTTATACAGTACTTTTCCCGAGTAGAGAATAGTGGATCCTCCAGGGGAAGAAAATATTAGGAAGAGATAGTTGTTGGTTCACAGATGAATCAAAAACACCTTCAGGCCCTGGTGCAGGTGTTTTCAGTTAGAGACCCAAGAGAGATATCAATCTATGCCGTTGAAATCAACCTCATACACAATTAAAAAAAAATTCTTGGACAATCAAACGGCATTGAAAGCTCTTGGCTCCTACCAAGCAACGTCTCCTCAACTCTCCTCAATAAGAACACTTTGTCTCTGGTCTGGATTATTGGCCACACTGGTCTGGAAGGCAATGAGGCTGCTGATTTCCTTGCGAATGAGGGTTCTACAAGCAGCTTCATCGGAGCAGAACCTGCCATTGGCACCCTTTAGATTCTGCCAAAGAAATATTGAACATCTGGATGGCAAGAAGATTCAAGGACATCTGAGAAAATTTTCCAGGATGAGCTCACTCCAAGGCGTTAATTCACCCTTCGGAACTTGATACCAAACAGTTGTTGGACTACACTAGGGATGAACTACGATATCTAACAGGCCTTCTTACAGGTCACTGTCTTCTGAATCATCATATGCAGGGACTCGAACTGTCGGAAGACAGTGTGTGTCGCTTCTGTTTGGAAAATTGTGAAACAGCAGAGCATATACTTTGTGCCTGCCCTGCTATGGACCAAATCAAGTTTTCAGAGTTTGGTAGAGCCACACTCTTACCATCTGAGCTGAAAGATCAGGCACCATATTCACTATCTGTAGAGTAGGGAGGGTGAGTGTAAGCCCACATGTGACCCATCATACATCCTCCCGAGGAGTTGTCCTCCTAGGTCATAGTCCATCCTGTCCTTTCCAGGAAGGTGGACAGGTCGCTGGGAGACATCTTCTTTATATCGGCAGGTCAAGACTCGCCGAACACATACTCTCTTATTGACGATAACTCCGGGCACTCGCACAGGACATGCCTGACAGTCTCATCTTCCTTTTCACATATCCTGCATAGAGGTGTGTCCACTAGCCCCATATTATGTAGATGTTTCCTTAGCTGACAGTGGCCAGTCAGAAATCCTAAGGTGATCCTGGCAAGATTACATCCTTCAATTCCATCTCATCTCTTTAAGGATTGAGCATGGGTGTAACATTTAACTAGTTCCGCAATTGTCGAGGTCATCAGGCCGTGGGTGCCACTGGGTCCTAAAATTTTTGGTCCAGCCGCTTCCTTGGCTAAAGAGTCGGCAATACGATTACCTTTACTCCTGTCGTGCCCTTTAACCCAGCTCAGGGTAATGTTATTATCTATCGAGGCTTTGGCTAAATCTTGGTGGCACTCTAGTACTAGCCCTGAGGTAACACGCTGTCTGTAATGAATACTAAAAACAACAGTGGACCCAGGTGTGAGCCCTGAGGTACCCCTGAGGTAACCACGAAGGGCGTCGACTTGAATCCATTGATGCTAACAAGTTGACTACGAACAAATACATAAGAGGACAGCCACCTAAGAAGATCGCCCTGTACACCAATTCCAGCAAGTTTCGACATGAGTATGTTATGATCAACCTTGTCAAAAGCCTTGGTGAAATCAGTATACAGTGAATCAACTTGTTCACGGCTGTCCAGTGCATTGATCCAGAAACGCTACTTTTGGATTAGTTTGAATAGCAATGGATCCTAAACTAGTTGTCAAGTTCCACAAATCCAAGAGGAGAGCTGCATAGTTATAGTTTCAGGGTTTCGAAATTGGGGTTTCTGTTTAACCCATTTTTCCAACGCTGAAACAAATTCATTTTCCTTTCCTTCCTTTCTAACTTCACGTTTGGAGAATTTTTATGTTTTCTTTATTTAATGTATGGTTTATTTTTTGTTGATGTCCACATATAGATGCATTTTTATCAATTAACACATGCTTACGATACGGTTGAAATTTCTGCTGTCTGGCAGAAGAGATCCAGATGTTGAGACAGAATCATAAACATATTAATTTTAACGTTGCGAAACCCAAAATCAATCTCTGATTTCAGAATTTAGGAATCGAACATAAACTGTAGTCCTCCTTTGATTCTTTCGACTTCGCAAATTAAATTGACGAAGTCCAAGAGGCAAAAACCTACGCACCTTTGTGTTCCAGTGCAAATCTAATCAGAAAAAAAAATAGATATTTGTAGGTGGTCTGGAAAGTTTCAGACCTCAATATAGAGATAGCTGCACTCGTGAATGAAAGCTGGTGAATTTATTTGTTCATCTAACAGTTTCTCACCAAAGTTTTAGCCATTTTGGACGCGCAGTTTTTATGTTATGTCGTTTGAATGAGTTGATGTGAGTGTTTTTATAGAAATGGACAAAATCGAGTATCGAGCTGTCATTAAATATTTGTTTTTGAAAGGTGACTTGGATTCTGTGTATGTGAACTCTGCACCATCGTTTACCACAGTGAAATTGTGAGCAACTGAATTGAAACATGGCAGTAAGAGCTTGGGAGATGATGAATGTTCGAGACGTTCAAAAGCTGCAACTGCCGACGAAAACATCGCCAAAGTTCACCAAATGGTGCTAGACGACGGCCGAATCGGAGTGAGAGATAGCAGAGGATATAAACATGACAAAAGCACGTGTCTGTCACATATATATTCAACATTTAGGAATGATGGAGCTGTCCGCGCATTAGGTGCTGCGTTTGCTCACGTTGAGCTTGTCGCATACTTGTCCGACACAGCACAGCACGGTGCTGTCGGTCGCCGTATGGCGACGAGTAGTAGCATCCAGCTACAACCAGCATACTGAAAGTGCTGTTTGTTGGATTTCAAGGGAATTTCAGTTGACATCGACCGGTGACAGAAACATGTCTATCACTAGCAGTTCTGACGAAACATTATAGTGGCCGCATTATTGANCCAGAGATGAAGTTCTCGAATAGTGTCATCCTCTTCGCGTCGTCAAGCCACCTAGATCACCTAGTTTCGAGTTTAACTCCGCAATAACGTTGAAATTAGCGACGTTACCACACACTGTACACCCG
The DNA here is from genome assembly GCF_000500325.1 of Leptinotarsa decemlineata. NCBI lineage: Eukaryota > Metazoa > Arthropoda > Insecta > Coleoptera > Chrysomelidae > Leptinotarsa > Leptinotarsa decemlineata. The sequence continues at coordinate 12,076 of NW_019292698.1, forward strand.
GGTTACAATAAAGAATGTGGAACTCGGAATCCAGACTATGGAAATTGGATATTAAACCAAAACCACGCTCTTGAGATATTAAATACTTGAGCACAACAAGGATGCTGCGGACTTCCGCGTCTGTCTGCATATTTTTAATGAAATATGATGTCGCTAATCTCATTCCTCGGCATCAAATTAGAAAAAAATTCCTGGGTAATGAGAAACGTCTTTGATAAAAGAACTACGAATACCTTTGGCGTAATAAAATGTAAATACCTTCGAAACGAAAGTCGCAGAGGTTTTTAATAATATCGGCTGCCTAAAGCAACCTAAAACAGGTAGGCAATAGAAACGTGCTAGATGAGAAATGTTTGCTTTCAAGGCGAAGAGGCGACATCCACTAGGATGGTCCCAGAAATACCCTGCCTGACCTAGAGATGGCGGTAGTTGCTTGAAAAACAACACTGTATTAAAAAGTAAACAATATGTAGACCATATATTTCAAGTTTGAAAACGCTGCGTTGTTTAGTATTTGTTTGGCAGCCATGTGCTACAGTACTTTCATTTGAAAGGCCTCCGCCCAACCAATATAAGAGCTGAAGTGGATTCTATTTTGGGTGAGTCTTCTCCTCTGTTAACAACAGTAAAATATTGGGCAGCAGAGTTTGAATGAGGCCGTATGAGCTGTCAAGACAAGCATCGCAGTGGTCGACCAAATGAGGTGGCGACTCCAGAATAGGTAGGCAGGTTTCCCAGTGGATATTATGACCTAATGGAATAAACTAGCAGAATACAGTGTGTGCCTAGCATCCATGTTCAGACACCCGAGTTGTTCCAAGTATTGAGACACATGCTCACGTCTCTTTACGCCTGTGATGAGTCTTATGCACTAATTTTGCAGTTTTTGAAGTCTCTG
>NW_019292698.1:13763-89431 GCF_000500325.1 Leptinotarsa decemlineata
CTGCTGGGCGTATTTATTTGTCTGAATTCAAAGCACAAACAAGTGCCGAAGTTGAACTTCATTGAAACTTTTCGAAAAAAAAGTTTCCCATATGATGCGCACTTTAATGGTGACACTGTACATATATATGGAATGGTTTGGAACTCAGCCCATTGAAGAAGCCCACAAGAAACCTCGTGTCTGGTTTAGATACGTTGACGATACCTCCAAAATATGAAACCATTGGAAAACTGAACCAAACGCCTTTCTGAAACACATCAACAGCGTAAGACCTTCCATCACTTTCACAATGAAGAAGGAAGTCCACAACAAATTGCCATTCTCAGACGTTTTGGTGAAGAGGACTGACACTGAGTGGAAAACACTGTATAACGAAAACCCACTTACATGGGACAATATTTGAACCACGAATCCAACTACCATCAATCGACTAAAAGAGGAATTATCAAGACCGTGATGGTCTATAATACGAAGAAAGGTCTCGACAAGGAACTACACCTTCTACACCATCTTCAAAAATGATTTTCAATGGAATGACTGCTTTGAAGCGATGGTGGAACAGACTTTGGCTAAAAGACAGCAGGAGCCTCGTAAGGAAGAGAAGCCGTCACAAACAGTGCTTGCAGTTCCCTACATCAGAAATTATCGAAAAAGATAACAAGAATTGGGTCCAAGTACAACATCAGAACCTGCTTCAGATCCGGAAACACTGTCCGTAGCAGTCTCACGAAAATCAGGCCACCAAACGCGGACTGCGATCCAAGAATTGGATTGAGGATTTTCCTGAAGTGCTCGTGTTTTGAACTTGAAACAAAATAAAAATTCAGTGACAAACTATCGTTTCATTTCATTGTGTACAATTTGTCCTTCTTTTTGAATTCTTGGAGCGATTCAATATGAAAACCTTGCGAGGTCGGTGCCAACTATTCTCTTATTTCCTTCTTCTTTCTAAACCAAAGTTTTGACAGACCATAGTCTTATTCTCGTCTTTTCCTTCGATCGTTTCAATAATCCATCTATTCTACCAAAAAATAGTATATTATTTGAATTGTTATTACTAAATTATTTTCATCTATTCCGACTTAATCTCCACTTAATAAAAGACTAGTTTTGGGTTTCAAATTTGTTCATTCTTTCAAAAAATCTAAACCGATGCTACAGAAGTTTTCTTCCCATTTTCCACAAAACTACGTCTGCAACCTGCAGAAATCATTGAACAAATAACAGCGCAATTTCATTCAATTCAGATGAAATGACACGGTACCGTTAAACAAGCTGGGACTTTAATTACATATTCTTTCCTAACTCACATTTTAATTATTGCGGCAGCGGCCAACAAATTATACAAAATGCAATGGAATAAAAACAATTTGATTCAGTTGATTGATTCGGTGAATTCCAGTGAATTAGCACTCCGCTATCATGTTGTGTTTATCAATTTTCATCCGCGTACGGACCGCTGAATTTGACAAACAACAGTTAGTTTAATTTGTTGAGTTATGAAGAAATAAATAATGTAGAGTGCTTCCAATTAACATAAAAAACAAATCAATTTTTTCATAATTCAATTCGGCTTTTTCATAGATACTGCCTTTCACTGATTTATGATAGATTATTGCAATATCTGTCTTGCGGTCTGTTTGACGAATTCATTTTTAACGTTTTCTTTTTTAGTTGATGAATTTTATAATGTGGACTCTAAGTGACATACACAAATCTCAAACAACTATACAGGTTGAATCCCCAGGAACTGCATCGATCGATTGTGGGAAAACTATAATCAGGAAAAATCAGAAAATTTGACAATATACTAAAGTCGATAGCGGCAACTTGGCTAAAATATTTTCAAGATGGCGGCACTTCCGGTAATAACGGAAGTAGGTGTCAATTTAATTGAACGTTGAATGAAACACCTTATATATTATTACATTTTTGGATTATACATTAGAATCTGAATACTTTTGGTGTATAATTCCTGAATCTAAGTCCTATCTTGTTCGATTTAAGTTTTCATTTCAAAAGTAATGTTTGCAGACCCTAAAATAATCATTAATTTTTTCTATGAGGAAACTCTTATCATTATATTTTTGGTTGGGATCCTTGTGGAGGGAAACCAAATGTAATAGACGTCAATATGAAATGTAGGTAATTAATAATATAGGGTGGTCAAAAAAGGATATGAATGAAATTTAATACACCGTCTAAAGTGGATTTTTTCAAAAGGAAACCCTCCAATTTTATGATTTAGTCGTTTTTTGCATTGGAAATAAGGGTAACTTCATATGAGGATACCTATCCTGATAATTAGTAGTTTTTGGAATATTTGCAATTTAGTTATTTTCTGTCGACAGAATACTTACCAGACGGTTTCTAAATTTTGTCGGTAAGCCCTGATGGCGCGGCGTTAAAAATATCAATTGATAATGATAAAGGTTTCGTCATAGGAAAATTTGGTAATTTATTGTAGGGTCTGCAAACATTATATTTGACATAAAAACTTAATATGTCAAAAACAGTTAGACTCAGACATAGGACATTGAACACAAAGATTATTACGATTCTGATGTAAAATCCGAAAATAAAGTGTTCCATTCAAAATAACGAAGTTGACAGCTACTTCCGGTATAACGAATAGTGGCGCTATTTTGAAAATATTTTAGCCGAGTTGCCCGTTCTAATTATAGTTTTCCCACAATCGACCGATGCAGTTTATGTAGGTTCACCCTGTATATGGATGCTTGAATAATAATAATAACATAATAATGATATGTTTATTTACCAGTTTCCAATACATCATATACAATTTCAGATAGAATACAAAAAAAGAAAACAATCAATTAAATGAAATGTTCTAGATATAGGTAAAAAACATCGAGAGAACCCATTAAAACCCTAAGGTTGTGCATGGGAATTCTTTACTTATTGTATTACCAAATAATCTTCGAACAGTATTTCAAAATAAATACAACAATAAAAATTAATTGGCGCTACGGGGCGACTTCATTGATTCCAGTGGCGCATTTGCTTTTTCAGCTGCAGGAAAACCCGGAAAAACCTGCAGCACCATATCATCATCTAGTGGACTTCAAAGACTCCAGAAAATCGGTTGGAGGGATGATACCTTCTTACGAAACTGCAGCTGCATGAACAGTTGTTTGAGTTTGATGAATAAGCAGGAAACATTCCCGTTCTCGTTCATCATTAAAACTTCGTTCTTGAAATTCTTCGTCATGAACAACACTTGTAAAATGCTATTCATGTAGCAAGTGTTTCCTAAATTATCCAATCCAATTTTCTTCTCTAGATTTTCAGGACAACTCTCTACTGATTCGTAAGGAAGAACACTTTCACAGAATCTCCATAAGAACCATTTCTCAAGCTGCGATCGATCCTTCCAAGTGAAAAAGGGTTTCGTAGAGGGATCGATTCGGCTCTTGCTTCAAGAAGCGCTTCCACTGAAACGGTACCAGTTCTACGAGGAATGCAACTCATATTTTGGGGCCAAGAAAAAGAAGAAGGTGGATCAATCACTTGTGAATTAACCTTGATAGGAGACTGATTAATATCCACATATCTCGGCTTGTTTCGAAGAGGTTTCAGTTCCGTACTGAAATTAGGGCAATGCATGATCTCATCAAAATTATGTGAAGGAGAAATAGTTCCAAGTACTGAAGCAGCATTGCCACGTTGAATAGCAATACTAATTCTTTCTATCAAAAAAGAGGTAGAACGGTGATCTTTCGTTGTTTGGCCTATTCTCCTTCCGAGTTCATGAACGAAAAACAGAGACTCCGGGCCATAAACACCAAAAGTTTCAACCGCTAGTGGATGAAACAGATAGTTGTTTCCAAGATTTTGGTATTTTTTCCTTTTCAATTTCTCGCCAGACAATGCTGCAGTTCCAGCAGACTTGGAACTTTCGGCAAGATGGGAAGCCGCGACCGTGTCAACGCAAGTAAAGTCCCATACCACAGGTTTACCGTATTTCCATGGTATGAGAGACATGCCATCTGGTCGTTTACCATCATCTCGACTGGTACCTAAGGGTTCCAGAATTGCAGGAAGATCCGCTGACAACATAGCTCGTTTCAATATGTCGTTCACTTGGTGATGTCGAGATATACGCCCTGCACTTCTCCTGCAACTCAAACCATGTGTACCTTTCTCATCAACTATACTACCGCAAACACAAGTATGAGAAACACAAATAGATGAACCCATCCTAAGTCCTACTGCTATTCTGAAAGATTCAGTATTTCAGTATGAGTATTTACAATATTTACAATATTCTGGACCTGAGAAAAAGTGAATGACAATGACAACGAGAGGAGAATTGAAAATTCAGTTCATTTCTATAGCGATGAAAGTAGGGAAATTTTGATAAGTTATTTGTTATCAATTATATTTAATATTATTTCATGATCTACACTGAGGAGATACTTTTTGTATATATTTTTTTATTAGTGGTATTGAGTTGACTTTTATTAGCTTATTTTTATGCATATCGTCTAGAAAGTTATAGAATTCTTTTGTTAAAATTTTAACATTGAAAAAAATATGACCTATGTAGGTTGATGCTCTCTGCTCGACACGTGTTTCACTGTTAATCATTGAAATAAAGTTATACTCGCTCATCACGTCTAAATATTCTGAAATAAATTCATTGTCATCGTTTAAATTCAAATTCATATATCCGACTATGATATGATGAGTTTCTGAAGTAATTGTTCTAGCGAACAGAGTTCCTTACGCGTAGGTCCACTTGCACTGCCCAGCTGTTTGATATAGATGTCAGGACTGGATATTAGAGCTTCAAGAGTATAGGGTTCGTTGTTGATATACAACTGATTATTTCTGATGGCGGCCCTTACTCCGTGTTTTTTGCACTATTAGGATAAATCCTGAGTTTTTTGTTGATTGCTTAATCTGCTTGGTTCAGATCATCAACAATGTAGATATTTTCGCCTTTGAGTTTGTGTAAATTTTTTATTATTTCGAATTTCTTTATATACGATATAAGTTCTAGTTCCAAAGCGTTTCCTTCATTTTTAGTCGAAAAAAAGTAGGCGTTATTGAGATCAGCTATTCTTGTATCAACTTCTAATTTGTTATTGAGGTATGACAGTGCCTCAGATATATCTGAAGTTCAGATGCCAAATACAATAATATTATTTTTCCTGTGTCTTCTGTCCAAAGTTTGGATTTGCCCCGCCAGTTTGGCATTTTCAGCTTCTAGAGTAGAAATTTTGTGATTAATCACCTGCAGTTCCTCTTTTATTTCCTTTAGAGTTTCAATGGTAGTGTCTGTTTTTTTCAAGGTTAATTAGAACTTTATAAACTTCAGCAAGGGAGATTTCTGTGTTCATTTCAATAACATTAGTTTGTGACATGTTTACACTAATTTTTCGGTTGTAGCACCTCTGCTTTCAGTTCGTTTCTATAATATCGTTTTGATAATATTTCAGAGGTACTTTCGGTTTATCAACTTAAACAGATCATGCAAAAGTATAGCAGCTCACCCAATACACAATATTGACTGTCTTCAAGTTCACATTCACTTGCAAAAATTTTAAATTTCTACGACCTCTGGAACAGGAGTAATAAGCAAATTATCACGAGTACATTCACACACATGTATACTGATCGAAGTAATAATGAATATTAGGTATGATGAAATATATCACTTCAACATTCGACAACCCTCAATAAATTGTTATTATATTCTTTAGGTACTTCAATCTGAATCTGAAAGATGCCTAGTTTCATCTTCAAGAATTGCACATATAGTAGAGGGGCATACCTAAAGACTGTAAGTCAAGTTATCGAAATTAACAATTCGTTTAAGCCAGTTTCAAATTACTACCCTGGCTAACACCACGAAGGGGTTGGATTATATCCGATAGGTGCGGAATTCTTTACAGAAGTTGTATCGCCAACATCGTATGCAGATATTACTTCTGTAAAGAATCCTGCACAAGAACCTTGAATCGTGTCAGTATCTGTAAAGTCAGATTAATGAAACTGAACAGTCTCAAGTTCAGCTAATGAGCGAAGCACATGAATATGTCAAGTGGGATGTTACCGAAACGTCGTAATAATGTTGATAAAGACGAACGGATGTACACCTGAGATGATCGAATATTATTTTTCAGCGTGATTTTCATCTAAACTTCCCTCATTAATTTGTTCATGATTCGAACTCATGGGAAACATGGTCTGGCCTTATAGTACGAGAACTAACTTTCCTGTATGGTATATTCATGATAATGTTTGTTTGAAGGTGATTGACAATGTTTTGTGATGAATTTCACTAGTTCGGACTTCCATTGTCTATTATATAAAATGATTTGATGTAGGTTATTTCACTATCATTTCATTTCAGGTTTATTGTTGCTTAATATAATTGTTATTTTCAACTATTCTTTTTAATTATTCTTTTTTACTTGTTTCAGGGATTTCAAATCATTTTATATAATAGACAATGGAAGTCCGAACTAGTGAAATTCATATTCATGATAATATTATATTAAATACACTATGTTGGTTGCAGCTCAACTTCTAACAACTTGTTGCAAAATGAAGCTCCTGAAAATGTAACCAAAATCGAGTTAAGGGTGGCGAATTTTCATTTGGAAAGTATAAAAACTGATTTTGTTTCATTTCTGCCTTCATGTCGAGAAATTTTCGTATATAACCAGGAAAATCATTTATTTGAAAGATATAATAAAAAGTAATGGAAAAAAACACGAATTCGAATGAAATGAAATGGGAAGATTCAAATCTGAATATTGCTGCAAACGAACTAGGATACTCAACCGCGAAGACAGTATACTATTCCTTGATAGAGTCACATTTGCGATACGGTATCCCATTCCGGGGAGTGTGCAGTGGTGATGTTCTTCAAAGTGTTTTTGTTTTACAAAAAAAAGCCCTGATATAGCTCTGTAAAATAAAATTTCGCGATTCGTGCAGATTTCACTTCAAGCAACACAATATACTATCGACACGATAGTGTCGATATTTATACTTGAAACACTGTGTCTCATAAATAAACACAAACAAAATTTCATTACAGGGAATAGATACCCCACCCGTCTAAGTAACCTTCTCAAACTACCATTACTATCTTCCACTGTGGTTGATTTTATATGATAGTGACTATTTTTATACATTTATCAAATGTTATTGATTTAATTACATTTATATATACACGCTTCGTCAACAAGATGTTATTATTTGATTATATTAAAGCATATTCTGATTGATTGTTTGCAATTTTATCCAGTGAAATTCTACAATAACAATAAGTAACAATAAAATATTACTCAGATGTATGTAATAATACTACAGTAGATGACTATAAGTGCAAATGGATAGACGATCGTCGGAAAGTGGAAGAAACCTGCACACAATAGGACCTGGATAACCTTCTGCTTTCACAGAGAAACTCCATCCTGCTTGCAACGGATGCCCTGTGTTGAATTTCGAAATAGACTCGCTGCCCAGCCTAAGGCCGTCTTACTTTGTAACGATGATATATTTCCGAGTATCATCGACGTGAGAGTCGTGTTGTAAGAGGCATCAACCGTAATTGTATTATATCAACAATGAGAATCAAAGGAAACGGTTGAATTGGAATAGCTGTCGATGGACGGCTGAGAGCCCTCCACGTGAGATTTAACCGAGGATATACAGGGTAAACCCTTTGATACAGTAGTTCAATTGATGGATCCGGGTTGCTTCAGTCTGGAATTATCGTCTATGCCTTGGTAATGATTGGCGAGATGATACATGCAGCGGTTCAGGATTTGCTCGGATGATGTACTTTGAGTTTAAAGTTCCAACTTCATCTTGGAGACATTATTTCATAACTTACCTATCCGTTTCTTATTATTTTTCAACGCTTCACTAGCCTACCACAACATGCCTTGCATATCCAACAAACCACATGGATTTTACCTACTCCACAAATCATGGTCAACCCTAAGGATGCAATTGAATTAACTTTTGTGACGTGAATAAGCCATGCGCTAAATGAATAAATATTATTTTTCGAGTATATAACCTTTCACAATCTGAAAAATGAACAAAGCTCAATCAGCATACATAAAAGTTCAAGAATGGTGTATGAATAACTTCTTCTTGGTCGTTGAATAGGAACTAACATGCGGTACCTGCCCTGAAGAAAAAAAGTTATGTATCGTAGTCTTTGTTGAAATCGTATTTTTCGTCTGAAAGGTGGCAAGCATGGATGGAAAGGGTTTTCTGGGCATGATCTATCCGTTAGTTTATAGTTAGTTTGCATAAAATATCAATAATTCACTCATCCATTCATGAACTGGTTGTCTATAAGTCATACTGTATCAATTGTTCTGAATCTGACTTTTCCCAGAATTAAGCAGGTATCTATTTATGTTTTGACATAAACATCTCGATAGAGGTGAAAAAAAGACAAGTATTCTATTCCACTTCTCACGAGCTCTCGACACTGTTGATCACGATTTACTTTTGAGCTAGCTGTTTTGTTTAGGAATTCGTGGCTCATCTCTGGATTGGTTGAGATCTTATCTGGATTGTAGAACGCAAACTGTGAGGGTGAAATCGAAGGCTTGGACCTTCCACTCTAGAACCTGCGTCGTTCCCACCGATGTTCCCCAGGGTAGCGTCCTAGGACCCATGCTCTTTCTTTTATTCATAGATGACCTCAACAATAGTAATCGTCAACATTGTACAGTGCAATTTGCCGACGATTTTTCGTTCACTCTAAAGTCCTCGGATTATGAGGAATTGTCGTGTCAGGTCAATCAATAAAGCAGAAAGCAGCTAATATGCAAAAACATTGTTCTCAAAATGGTCTCATTCTGAACAGCTCCAAAACTAGTACAATCGTCTTTTCACTAAATGAGAATGATCGCAGTGTTGAGGTCAAAATAAATGGCAAGTCAATACAACATACTTCATCTGTGAAATTTTTAGGTTTGAACATTGATGCGCAATTCTCTTGGAACAAAATGAATTGACGAAAACAGCATTTTAAGAACGTTTTTTGGACAGCTTCAATTTGCTGTATGCAAGAATTATAAATGGGATACCAGATCATCGCTCTATATTCTACTTCGGACCTCACATAAACATAGAATAGCGTGATTGTCACGTTTATATCTCTGAATTATCTGGTGTTTCTCATTATGAAGCCCAGCATTCGACTAACGGACGGAACAGCTTGGTCTATATGTGAAACAAAAATTAATTTCTGATCAAAATTAATGCCAAGATCTTTCATTTCATTAACTCGAATTATGGTATTGTTATCAATTCCATAAATAAATTGTATTAGACTTTCCTTTCTGGAAAAAGACATGACATTTAACAATGTAAAGATTCAAACGATTATTGGAACACCAATCATATATTAGATCTAATTCATACTGTAAGTCTAAGAAGTCTCCATAATTTTTTTATCACTTTGAATATTTCAAGGTCATCAGCGTAGAACATTTTTTAATTGTTCATTTTTTTAGTTAAATCAATAATGAAAATCAAGAACAAAAGAGGGCCTAAACTCGAGCCTTGGGGCTCACCGGAACTGGGAGTATATAAAGCAGATTTAAAGCCTCCATACTCTGCATACTGTTTTCTATCGAGTAGATAATTTGACATGAGTTTAATCAAATTCTGATAAACTCTTGAGAAGAATGAAGAAATCTATTTGATCAAAAGCTTTTTACATGTCTGTATAAATTATAACTATTTTGACAGAAGGCCCTTATCAATTGTCAAAATATGGAAGTCCCTTTTGAAAGACCCTTTACAACAAGAAATGCTAATATTTCACCGGTTTTTTCGGAAGTAATATCGAATTATGATTATTGTTTCAAAATCAACCTGTTTTACTAGATTCAATTTTATCATTCTCAAAAAAGTTCCGTCTTCACCTACTGTTATATGAAAGACATTGTAGAATAGTTTGATGTAGTAGTAACTGATGGAGTTACCGTGAAGCAAAACGCGTCTTGAATAAATTCATTGCGAAAAACCTATAATTGATAACATGGATTTGAAGTAGAAGGTAACTTCCACCTGAATTCAAATTTTTATGTGAATTGGTGCTGTTCAACCAAATTATACACTATCGCCGTATTTCACTTATTTTCTAAACACCAGCTCAACAACCACCAAGTCACGTCCTCTACTATCGTATTACATGGCCACGTAACGATCTACTTTTAATCGTGCCTTTAAGATAACACATTCCTCTGATTTTAACGAGAAATTATAGCGACAAAAACAAGTCCAATATTTCACCGTTCAAAATTCACCGCATATCTGCCCGTACGACAAGAAAATAAAAATCAAAACATCTTCCAACAATGAAAATATGAGACACAAAACGAGCTGGGATCCTCATAAAAATGCTTTCATGAATTTATAAGTTTTATTGAAGTTTTGGCGCTGCGCGTTCCAAGATTTATCGTCTTCCGGGAAATAGTACAAGGGTGGGTCCCGAAAAAGGGCTAGAGGGTGTACTTTTCCGAAATTTCAGTTTATTTTCTGGCCTCTTGAGGTTTTTGCGGGAATTTGACTTTATATTCGCCTGTTAGGATGTTGAAATCGATAAATACTTGTTTTCGGATAAGGTCCTTACAGGGTTTTTCAGGACCTTGTCAAAACATGAAGCGGAATATGAAAATGTATAGCTCATATTGAAGACGTATCGTCTGTTATAGTTTTGATCCAAATAAATGGTAATTTCGTCAGAAAAACATACTTTGGGAACGAAATCATTCTTATTAACCTATATCTGATCCGTACTTCCACAAAACTATTTAGTTTATCTAGATCATCTTCACAAATTCTTGTATAAGCTGCATTTCATGAGTACGAGGACGGCATTTTGCTTCTGCTGGGAGTCAAATATGCAGCTCTTATACACTCTAGAAATACTCTCGAATGGCTCCAGAAATTGAATGCTGTCAATCAATACTTGTCCTACAATTGTAACGACTAGTTCACTTCTCATAGGCTTGTCCATTCACGTTTTTCATTTCGCTCTGATCCCGACTCTATTATCTGATAGATATACGACGTTTGAGAAAGTAAATCCACCGAGAAATGCCTGATATATGGAGTGAAAACTCATGAATTTTGTATCACGATAATACACCATCTCACAAACCCAACAAGTCCTGTCGAACAGCCACCGTATTCACCCGATATAGCTCTGGTCGATTTTTTCCAAGACTCAAGTTACGGCTACGAAGCACCCGTTTCCAGTATACATATAGGTGACATAAAATAGACTTCGTAGCGAGTATTGAAATGATTTGATGAATGGGTTGTTTGTAAGCGTGAGTGTTGTATTTCAGAAGGAGCCTACTCTGAAGGCGATACGATAAATTGGGATGCATAAAACATGATTTGAGTTTTATTGACCAATTCCTGGTATTTTTTCGACATTGTAGTATCAATGACTTTTGACAGTTTTCACACAATTGGAGTATTTCAAATACATGAATATACCATTTCTCAGTTATAGACGAAAGACTGGAAGATATTGGTTCAAAGTTATTGAAGAATGTCTGAAAGATCTTATTGTTTTGGCTCTCATGCCTTCACGTGACAGCAGACTAGTTGCATTCATATATTTTCCACTCATGTTATCAAGTCCCTTAACCTAGCAGGCCGTTCAACCAGACCATTTGTTTCAATCCATTTTTTCATGAATATATCATCAGGGAGATTTTTCACTGTCCTATTCAGTGCTTGAAAATGAAGATTGAGAATAGTTCTCAGTTGTAGAAAAACACCTGTTTTTGTAAATTATTTGAAACTTTTCGTAATAACATTCATTCTCATTATTACTCCACTCCATTACCCGTTTTTTCAAGTCTGAGTGTTATTAGCTGATTTTTGAGAGCACTACTGTTTTTACTGAAATCGTTTGACTATCAGACAGGTGAATTTGCCTGAGGCATACATAACCCAGAAAATTAGGTAACGGAATCAATTCATTGTTAGATCTGTCCCGCACTGTCTTATCCTGCACTAAATAATGGGAAAAATACTCCAAGATTGGTCTTTAGGATATCATTCTTACAGTAATTTCTTATTTGAATGGTTAAATCCATACCTGTACTGTTTCTGTATTATGTTTTGTATCGTTATTGGGCTCTCGAAGGATTTATTGAATTCATTGGATGAAAACATCCTTACCATATACAACAAACACTTCTTATTTTTGGAATCACAGAGTATACTGTGTTTATATATAAAATTATATCCTCAGTATTCAGAAGCAGAAGGTGAATGAATGTCATTACGATGTCATGGATGACATAAGCAGATCAAGCTTATTCCGTGACATTAAAAAATCGTAATTCATGAATGAAGTGTGTGTATTTTCCATAATGTTATATAATTTGGTACTGAAGAGCCTTAGGGCAAGTGTCTTAAGGCGAAACATCGGTGTATACCAGTGAGGGTGACAGTGTTCCATGTGAGTGCAATTTATTACCATTCATTCAAAGTAGAACTCAAGTGAATGATATCTGATTCTTATTTCACAACAAATGTTTGAAATACAAACTGAGTATAGAAAAGTATCTTCTGTATAATTCAGTGTTTATATAGAAGTATTTGTTTCGAAAGATTTTTTTTTCTTTCGTGTAATTCAATGTTTATATGGAAGTAGCTGTTTCAGCAGGACTTTCTTTCAGTTTGTGTCTGAAAGTTACTTCTTTGCATGATCTACACATCCATGTATAGAGTTATTTATTTTCAAATTGATTACTTCTTCCCTTTGGAAGATTCTCTCATACCTTTTTTTGTATCAGATGGAGTAGTAGAAAGCCAAAAACTTTCTTTCCCAGAAGTTGAAATGCTGAAAGATTATGACTGGTCAATTTCTGATCCAACAAAGACAAATGGAGACTCACAAGAAATAACCGAAAGATTAACCAGCTACTATCTTTAGGATCACACTTATTCTTCAATAGCGGATGATATAAAATCGTATATAGCGAAGAACCCTTCTTCATGACATCTCATTGAAATTGCAGTATTTGCAAACGCCTCCAGCTATTCACGAAACATCACGGATCATTTCTATATATGGCTTTCCAGCTTCCTGAAAGCTTTTGTCGATGGATATCTTTCGAATACATTCACAATCAACGCTGGTGTTCCCCAGGGTTCCACATTGTCTCCAACACTTTCATCAATTTACATCAACGAATTATTGGAATTAAACAAGAATCTAATATATTGCCTTGCTGACGACAGCACACTTGTCTCATCATTCCATTTGGATTCCAAAACAGTGCTTGAACAGGGAATAATTTTATTTCAGAATTCCATCCATATCTTTATCAAAGTACTCTTGAACACTATAAAACACCTGGTCAATGAGAACTTGCTTTACAGACTTCCTGAACTGATAAGGTGATTGGATATCTTTAAGACTGGTCGGTAGATGGTTATATATTTTAGCTGCATTATAGATCAATGAGTGTTTAATCAAATTTGATGATGGTATAGGCAGTCTTAATTTGTCGCTTTGGCGAGTGAAACCAATAACAACATCGTAAGATGATTTGTTCTTATGTACTAGGCACACAGTTTCGAGTATGAATAAAGAAGAAAGTGTTAGTATTTTTTGCTCCTTGAACAGGGGTTTACAAGACACTCTAGCCCCAACTTTGCACAGATATCGGATGGCACGCTTTTGGAGAATGAAGACTGTATTGAAGTGTTGTTGGTTGCAGGTGCCCAGAATCATATGCCATATCTTAGATGCGATTCAACCACAGCGTGGTACACAATTTTTGCAGTTACAATACCCAATTCATTCGACACCTTTCTTAAAGCATAACATTCCGAAGCTATTTTTTCGCTCAGCAAATTTATATGGTTATTTAAATTGAAGTTGCTGTCCAGATTGATTCCAAGAAATCTATTTAGTTTTTTGTTTGATATAATATCGTTACCCATCGGAGTGCCTGACAAGTTGCAATTGAATGATATAAGATTGGTTTTTTCTATATTGAAGGATAGCAGATTGGAGTTGCACCACTCTCTCACTTTAGGAAAATCTTGTGCTATTTTGTTTTGAAGATCATTTTCATTAGTGTCATGCCACAGGATGGTTGTATCATCTGCAAAAATTGTGAATGTTCCCTCAGAATAAATATAAGTTGATCATTAAAATACATCAAAAAACAATACTGGCCCCAGTACTTAGCCTTGGGGTACTCCGTGTCTAACAGAGACAATATCTGACAGCGTGTCAGTTCTCACAAATTGGGTTCGTTGACTAAGATATGATTTCATCCAGTTAAGGCTTTGATTTCTGAAACCATAGTGTTGGAGTTTGCGTAGTAGAATTTCGTGGTTCACACAGTCGAAAACTTTCGACAAGTCACAGAAGACTGCTGCGCATTTCTTTTTCAGTTTCAACTCAGAGTAAAGTCTTTTTAGCAGATGGGAAAATTGCATCCCCTGTACTCTATTTGGATTGAACGCCAAATTGTTGAGGGTTTAAGATTTTGTTGGCAGATATGAAATTCATGAACCTAATTTTTACCAATTTTTATATGACTTTACCAAGGGTTGGAATAAGCGAGATGGGTCGAAAGTTTGAGGGATCTGAGGTGTCACCCCCTTTGTGAATGGGGATAACAACATTTGCTTTTGAGAATTGTGAACTAAAAAACTATACACTCTTCAGCAACTTTTGATGCTTTTATAAAGCTCAGAGCATACCTTCTTTGGAGTATTGTTCTCATGTATGGAGCTCTGCCCCCAAACTCATCCTTAAGTTGCTGGATTCCATCCAGAAAAGAGGTATCCACCTGATTGGAGACGCGAACATCACGTGCAACCTTGATAGCCTGGAATATCGAAGAAAGGTTGGAGATTTGTCTCTCTTCTATAGATACCTTCACGGGAGGTGTTCAAGTGACTTGGTACATTTGATTCCAACAAGAGCGGTACATATCAGAAACAACCGACGATTGTGGCTGCTCATCGTTTCGAGGTTCAACTCAGTACACCTCGAACTTCACTGTTTAAGAACTCTTCCATCTGGAGAACTGAGTTTATGTGGAAAAAACTTCCTGAGAACGTTTTCCCAAATGGATTTGATCTTCAGTGATTCAAAACCAATGTGAATTGCTACTTTCACAAAGGAACCATCAGTATACCTCGAACTTCACTGTTTAAGAACTCTTCCATCTGGAGAACTGAGTTTATGTGGAAAAAACTTCCCGAGAACGTTTTCCCAAATGGATTTGATCTTCAGTGATTCAAAACCAATGTGAATTGCTACTTTCACAAAGGAACCGCTCTGAGAGCACCTGGAGGATTTTCCTGTAGTGCTTGTGTTCTCTCCTTGAAAAAAACTTTCACTAACTTAGTATAAGTCCCAAGTCCCATGTCCTTTGAGCTTACCATTGTTTGGTTGGGAAATACTTTCACTAACTTAGTATAAGTCCCAAGTCCCATGTCCTTTGAGCTTACCATTGTTTGGTTGGGAAATATTTTTCGCAGTTCTTCTCTCAATAGATTTTTCCCGTCTCAATAACCGTATGACGAACCACCTCTGTCGAATTCCGAGACTATGATGTCGACAACACTATCGCTTCTTCTGCTTTTTATTCTTTATGATGATCGATCGGATATAAGGTGTTCCAGCCGACTGAAACGATTTGGAGAACTATCTGTTTTGCTTCTGACGTAAATGGATAACGATTAAATCGCTGCTCGCGGCGTCTGCATAGATTATTGAGGAATAACGTCTACCGGAGATCCCTTGACTGGGGGGTTCATGAGGATACGAGATGGGTTGAAAGGTGATGACGTCAATGAATTACTGTAATATTTCGCATGGAAAGAACGTAGTGATCATCGAATAGTTTTTTCTGGACAGTGAACTGGTTTTGTGAAATTGGACGTCTGCTTTCTCTGTATATAGAAGCGGGCGTATCGAAGCATTCCGCGTCGACATGGAACCGGAGAGTCCATTTTGTACACGTTTGCTTCGTTGTGGACCGTGAAACGATCAATATTGTACAACTGATTCGTAATAGTTTGAGGCATCACTTCAAGTAAGAAATTCTGAATGACAGAATGGAAATACCGATATCGGGCATATTGTATCGCATATTGTATATTTATGAATTGTATCGCAATATCTCATTTTAAAAATACCTATATCGATATGCAATAGAATCAAAAAGCATTGGAAATATAAACTACAGTAGAAAAATACAAACAATAAGCTTATGTACAATCAATAACAGTGAATGAACATATTATCATAAATATTTGATACCTTGATTTGTGTAACTCGTATGTCAACTCGTATCAAAGTTTACAGATAATTTGAAGTTGCAAATCTTTATCACCGATTTAAAAGATTGTACTACATTTCAGAAGCAGTTGAAAACTTCACTTAATTGGTGCCAAAAACCAATCTATAGCTTGCCAAATGTAGGAAGAACTTTCTGAATTCCATTATGGTCTTGCCCACTAGATGTGCATTCGTTAGAAGAATATGAGAGTGAGAGAGAGAGAGATAATTCTCAAGCCTCTCCCTAGATTTGAAAAGCTGTACTTTTGCATATCTGCAAAAGGGAAATCATGTCATTCAATACATATTATTTCCATGAACTATCGATAGAAATATCTCGGATAGAACTAACACGATCAGAGATCTGGATGTTCATTGTGACCATCATTTTATTGTAGGAATGTAGGGTTTGACGGCTGGTATAAATGTTTTGGTTGGTTTCCGGATTTTGCCGTAGCCTTCTTTGGTTATAATCTCAAAACGTTTTGATTGCAACTGCGGCAGTTATCTTCAGTGGTTTGGTCGAAGTGATCTGCTTGACGTGTCAAGTGAAACTGCAGTTGACCAACCAAAACATCATTTTCTTATTTTTAATGACCACAATATTTCTATTGTTGATTCTGCTTATCGCATATATGGTTTCATTACCAAAAACTGAGAGAGTTTCGATAATACTTTATCCCTCACTATGCTATACTTCATTTTGTAATGTTATCCAAATTGGTGCCAAAGAGGCAATAATGTCAGTGTCTTATTCTGAAACATCCGCCACTGATGTTGCAATCCTGCGAATGATATCTTATTCAATTCCAAAGCCAAAGCCTTTCTTTTCCAAAATGTTATTGATTTTATGTTGAGGGTTCTGAATGTTCAGGGACTGTGTTACAAGTTTTGATTATCATCTACTGCTTTGTGTATAGCTTGCCAAATCTAGAAAGCGACTTGTATCATATCACCACCTGCGTACACTACTGACAGAGAACGCATTAGGATAGAAAAGGAAAAAATCTACCGTGCGACTCGGTGCGCCTATTTGGGTTTTAGAGTGGCCTGAGACTACAGTCCTCGCCGCAAGTAGCAATAAATTTGGATGGTTTTTTAATTGATGGTCAATTATCAGTTCAGTATGATAATACGGTATTTACGTAATTGAATTTGAATGAATTTGTTTCACAGCAGTCGGTTCGGGTTTATTGAAGAAAAGGTAAAAATACTTATTCTGAAAATGTAATTTATTTGGGTTGATGATTAAATTTCAAACAGAAAGTTTCTGGGGAAATGATATATTCATTGAGATTAATAAATCTAAACAATAATATAACTGAAATTATGATAAACATCACAACGTACAAAACGCTTTTTTTCTGCAAGATTGGGAATTGACATTTCTTGCAACCACATTTTGTAATTATCGTAATTCATTTCGCTATGATTTTTCACAAATGCATTTTCTTTTGCTGCATTCACAAATATAAGTATCTGCTCTTCAGAAACCCTTCATTCAAATCATTTCAACTCTTCTCATGCGTATGTGAAACATTCATATAAATTATTGTTCGACTTTCTTCACGGTATTTCTTCTTGTCTCTGAGGAAATTTTTTCGTAATTGCGGAAATAGCCGGTTTTTCTTTGAGAAATTTTCAATTTTTTTTCGTTTTCCCCCATCTGAACTCAATTTCTTTCATCTTTCTCCCCAGAGACTCATCAGATCCCTTGTAATCATTTTCCTTAATACATTTTTTATGTATGTGGCGTAAGGTGGGAATTTTTTTCAGTAGTAATAATTGATTATATATCGACAAAGAAAACTTGTTGAAATCATCAAAATCTGATTTTCATGCTTTTCTATGTCTTCTTTCACTAGGCGTTGAAAAAGAGGAGAACTCACTATTCTCAATTGTTTCCATTTCATGAGCTATTCTTTCAACACCACCCAAACTTACACCCGCTGCTTTGGCACAACGCTCTCGAACTTTTTTCAGGTCTATGCTTATGCCATTATCAGCTTCTCGTTGTATGAAAAAAAGTACATTAGGAATCACTTCTCTCGTTTGACCACATAAAACTTTTCGTTTCAATTTCGATTCGAATGCCATTTTCTTAGAGCACAGACTTTTGTCGCGTACTATACTTCACTGAAGTGGACACTACAAGATTGTCGTTAAGACTGACCTCCGATCGTTTTCAAAGGTTTTCTACCACGCGCATCTAAGGAGAAGTCCCGAGCCGAGACTGTGAAGTCGCTTCCCAGATTTGACAAGCAAAGAGACATAGAAAATAATTAATGATATTTCGAATACCACATCCCACAAAAACAATGTAGAAAATACAACCATCACCACGAAAAAGCTAACATATTTAACAAATTTTTCACTAACATAGCCCAAACACTCCTATTACAAAAAATCTTCCATCAATACAGGCTGCCGTTTTTTTAACTGTCTTCCGAAAGAAATAAAATACGCAGGATCCCTGGCGGTTTTTAAGTATAGACTTAGGGAACTCCTTATCAGAGAATGTTTCTATACTGTTGAGGAATTTGAATTATACTTTTCGATTTTGAGATGATATCGAAGTGTATTTTACATAGTCTATGTTAGTCATCGTTGTGCTTGTTTCGTCCTGTTTGTCAATTAAAACTTAATGACACTGTTTTTGACTTATCCTATCTATTGTTAACAATAGTTGAAAGGATTAATAAATATTTTATTTATTTTATGTTTATTTATTAATAGAAATGGCTAGCAATATCGAAAAAAATTGATTTACCAAATACCTTTTTGAAAGAACCCACAGTGGCACCCACATTATTTCTGGAGTCAACCAATGAGAGCGAATTAATTTTACACATTTCGAATTCGAAAAACAATTGTACGCCAGGACCAGATGGAATATCATCGAAACTTGTTAAAATCATCCATAATCAAATATTGAACCCACTTGTTCATGTAATAAACCTATGTTTTAAAACGGGAACTATTCCACATCAGTGGAAAGATTCCACTGATGTGGAAGATTAGAAGTTGCAAACATAATGTCATTAGTAATTATCGACCAATTTCGGTGATTAACAATTTAGCGAAATTATTTGAGCAGTCAGTAAAAAAAGATAAGTGGACTTTTTCAATAAACATCACAGAGAGCAAAAATTGGTAACGAAATCAGTAAGCAGTTGAATATATCTGTTGGTGTGCCTCAGGGAACAGTTTTGGGACCAATTATGTTCGTTGCTTACATAAACAGTATTACACAGATCAGAGATATTCAGGGGCACATAGTTTGCCATGCTGATGACACAGCCTTAATATTTAAAGGTAAAACATTGCATGATGTTTTACATACTGCAGAAATAGAACTGCAAAAAGTACTAATATGATTAAATTATAATTTACTCAGTTTGAATGTCGAAAAAATCTAATTCATGACTTTCTCACTGAATTCGAGTACTCATCCAAGCAATATCGAATTGTATCTATATAAACCTAGTTGCGTAAACCAGTTATTCTGTAATTCCCCATTATTGAGAAAACAACATCCATGAAATATTTGGGTGTGGTTATCGACCACCATTTGAGATGGGATGAACAAGTGTCACATGTCATTAAAAGAATGAGACTTCTCATGCATGAATTTCACAACCTCCGAGACATGCTCTCAAGAAAAAACTTGCTAACAGTATATAACTCTCTAGCAGAATCCATAATTCGATATTGTACTATAGTATGGGGTGGTACTCTCAACAATACGCTGCAATACTTACAATCGGTACAAAACTCGCTACTGAAAATGATATTGAAAAAAAATTGGCGCTTCTCAACGGAAAAACTTTACAAGGAAACTAAGTTATTAAATGTAAGATGTCGGTACACCTACCAGTGTTTAACATGGATGTTCTCAAACATTAACAGATATAGAACTAATATATCCAGACCCACGAAATTCTCAGAAAACTCAGATATCCAAATACCAATTTACAAAAAAAGCCATATGCAGAGATTCGTCTTTTCCTTTGGTCCAAAACTATTCAACATGCTTCCAACAAACCTAAAGAATATCAATAATATAAATGAATTCAAACCTGTCGTAAAACAATATCTTATCGAAAATCCAGTAATAATAATAATCATTTTTTGAAACAGAAATCAATACAGCTGTCAACACTGTCTCAAAAAACCATTGCTTTTTTTTTCTGACATCCCCTGTTTCTATGTTTTCTATGTATGTATTCATCTATTTTCTACTAGTGTATACTAGTCATTGAATTAATATTTATTTGTACACTTCAAATTTTCTTCATGAATGAGTGAATAAGCACAATACAGGCATTTGTATGCCTATGGTGTCGTTTACTCATTCAGAATGAATTATTTTATATGTATAGTTGTACTTTAGAGTTGAGTTGAATGAAGTTGAAAAAAATAAAGTTTATGTATGTGTCTGTATGGACGGGCGGATTACTTATTGTAGATTGATAGTAAACGATTGCGATGTAATTCTTGTGGATGACATGATGATTGGTTTCATTACTATACGTTCTTATGTCCATATACTTTTCATGTCTATAGCTAGAATTGTGAATTTTTCTATTGCTGTTTCCCGTTTGCGTCCACTGAAATAGCTATGTCTAAGAGATAGGTGATTTTCTGTTGTTTGTGTCCCAGCATAGTTTTGTATCTTCGATATTTTGTAGTTGCTGTGGGTGGAATTTGTAATGAGGTTGCTTTCCTATTATTTTATTGTGATATATTGCTACTTTCTGATGTAAAATTATTGCTGAGATGTCATATCCTTCTGTGTAATCTCTTTATGCTAAAGGTTTACATCTGTTTGTTACACGCTGTATTGTTTATGTTTGTTGGTGATATTTTCCACAATTGTCTGATGTGATTGTTGAGTCTCTGATTATGTGTTTTCTCTAGTTCAGGGGGACGACTTGTCCTTGTATAGCTATTGAGAATCCTTTTGTTTGAGGATGAAGTTATCCTAGAGTTGAACGTTTGTATGTGAATTGTATGTTGATCTTTAGATGGTTCACATTTCTGTAATGGAGGTTATCAAGTGATTTCTGTAATTGTGCCATTTCGTCTGTTTGGATATATTCATATCCTTGTGTTTTATTCAGATTCAGAGATGTGTATCCCAGACCTGCTGGGTGAAATAAGCTGTAATCATTATTATCGTCATCATTACTATCACAATTTTTGAAATGATGATTTTTCGATCAAAATCTTGCAATTTTGTAAGTCACGAAACAGCGATTGTTATCTTCTAGTGTGCCTAAATATATAACCGAGTGTAGTGTTAGCCCTCATATGAGAAAATTGCTGAAAATCTATTACCACAACTGAGAAAACTCACCCAGCACCATTGAAAAACTTTCACCTGGTCTTGACGACAAATACATTCCGAAAAGCGTTCCGAAATAATTCAATTATTATCCCATGCATCCGATTTCTGAATCACTCTCTGAAGACAAGAATGTCATGATTTCCCAGGAGAGTTACTACCAATACTATTCGGTGGTAGAACTCCACTGTTGCGGCTCCTGAAACGTGAGGGGTATTTACAATATATTACAGTCTAGGTGGATACAATGCACGTCCTATTCGCAATTGTATTAGCTCGTTTGCAAGGCAGTTACTTCGCTGTTTGTGGATGGATGTTTGGTCCGGGAAGACTGAACTTTCGCTTTTATTATCGTTGAAAACAAATGTTGAAAAGTTGTACGAAGTAACACGTTCGTTCTCAAAGTTGCGAACTGTTTTGTTAATTTCTTTTTTTAAGGACAAGACACAAGCACTACAGGAAAACCGTTAAGACACTTTCAGAGCGGTGCGTAGCGATTTACATTGGATTTGAATTGCTGGAGATTGAATCCATTTGGAAAAATGTTCCCAGGAAGTTTATTCCAGATGAACGCAGTTATCTAGATGGAAGAGTTTTCAAACAGTAAAGTTCCAAATCTCCAACGGTTTTCGATGTTACAGACTATCAAGGTTGCACGTGATGTTTGCGTCTTCAATCAGGCGGATGGAATTTTTTTTGATCGAATCCAGCAGCTTCAGGGTATGTTTGGGGGCGGAGCTCCATACATGAGAACAATACTCCAAAGAAGGTCTGATCTGAGCCCTATAGAGCATCAAAAGTTGCTGTTTTCTGGTTCGGAACAGCGTGCCGAGCTTCTGAGGAGCAGCCTTTGCAATTCCAGCGACACGATTGGTGTCCATTTTATCCCCAAACAAACTTATCGAAGCAGAAATAGAATTGTCTGACCTGACATTGTCATATTCGGTTCCGAGACACTTATCTTCTTGAAGAAAACCAATGCTATGGTTTTTGTGGCATTGAATTGAATCTGGTTACTCTCACCCCAATTCGAAATCACTTCTAGATCCTCATAAAGATATGGAACCTCCTGCTGCCGGTGGAAATGTGCCTCCGTAGCCGATGTGCTGGAATCCAAATGGAATGACTGGACAAGTGTGCTGTCAGCAAAGCAATAATATATAATTTTGGTTTATTCCAATTAGTCGTTGATATACAACAATAAAAAAAGTGTTGGAGACAATATCGATCCCTGGGGAACACCATCGTTATTTGTGAAACTATTCGAAAGGGTATCCATCGACGGCCACTTGCAGGGAACGTTTTTTCAGGAAGCCATACACAAAACTGATCCGTGATGTTTTGTGAATAGCTGAAGGCGTTTGCAAATACTGCAATCTTATTGATATGACACTGAAGGAGAGTTCTTCGATATATATGGTTTCATATCATCTGCTATTGATCTGCCTCGGGGTCTGGTCCGGTGGATTAGGTCCTTTCTGAAAGTCAGAACATTTCAGGTTCAAGTTGAAGGAACCCTATCTCCTGTCAGGGAAATCCAAGCTGGAGTGCCTCAGGAAGCTGTAATAGCTGAAGGCGTTTGCAAATACTGCAATCTTATTGATATGACACTGAAGGATTAGGTCCTTTCTGAGAGTCAGAACATTTCAGGTTCAAGTTGAAGGAACCCTATCTCCTGTTAGGGAAATCCAAGCTGGAGTGCCTCAGGAAGCTGTAGTGTCTCCACTATAGTACAACCTTTACGTGAGCAACCTTCCTAGGTTCGACCACGTGAAGGTTTCCCTTTACGCTGATGATACGGCCCTCTTCGCCTCCTCCATGGGTCGAGTGTTGGCGATCGTCTACATGCAACGACTTCGAATGCTGGTACCTTGACTGGAAGATCCAGAAAAAAACTCAGGCGATAGATTTAGGGAAATGTAACGTTTCTTCATACGCAAGGGTCACAATTTCAGGCAGGGAGATTGAATGGCAAACGAGAGTCAAATACGTAGGTCTTTGGGTAGATCGCCTACTCACCTGGGCAAATCACATTGACTGACTACATCAAGAACAAATTTCAGATGAAGATAGCTGAACTCTATCCTCTGGTTAACAAAAATTCAAAGCTCAACCTTAGAAATTAGGTATTACTTCACAACACGATGTTTAAGCTCATCATCATGTATGCTTCAGGCGCCTGGGGACAAATTCCTTCGTCAAATTGTTTTTGGAAGGTTGCCAAACTAACTTCTCAAGATGCTGGTGAATGTTCCATGGTTCTCGCGGAATGAAGCCATCCGCAGAGATTTGAAGCTGTTGAGTATACGGCAGTCCATTCAGTCGAGGAATCAGAGAGTTTTCGAATCAGCAGAAACACATGATAACCCATTAATCAGGGAAGCTGTAGATAATTCTATAGACGACCCCATTCGATTCAGAAGGCCCTGTCGCTCGGTTGAGTGAAGGCCCCACGACATCTGTTGTTGTTCATCATATACCCCAGTCAGGAAGGGGTATTTGAGCGGCATAGAGGTCATTGACCTTCATGTCGCCACCAAAATACATTCTCAGGTGTGAACCATTCGTCCTCCTGACGAACCTCTTAATTCTTGATGTTTCTCGATTGCGTTATTCCAAATATGGGTGACGTACGATAGAAGGTCGCCTGTTGATATTTGTTTCGAAAAGCTATATTGATGATCGCTCAAGATGGTGAAGCCTTCCAAATATTTGAGAATATGGTGGTTTTAGATTAATTAGATTGAAATGGGGCTTCTATGCTGAACAGCCACTACACTGCGACCTTTGTAGATCTATTGTGTGTGTCCTCATATATGCTAGAGTTCCTTGTCTAGGCCCGTCCTTGTAACTAGACTCCATAGGCCAGATCTCAAGTTCCCCATATATTGAGAGGGTTGTGCTTTTTCCTCCCCTGATGTTGCAAACCTTATCCTTGACAGACCTTCGCAATAGCATAGTATGTGTACGGAGGTTTCCTCATCCTCTTGGCAAAGCTTGCAGTCCAATGTTGTTCATGTGTTTGTTGAGTCTACAGTGTCCCGTCAATAGCCCGACCAGAACTCTAGTTGGTCGCCTATTCAGACTTAGTAGGTACTTCGTGAATTTTGGCGATGGCTCTTCAATGAACTCTTTGGCCTGTCTCATACCCGGCGCCTTATTCCACCATTTTTGAGATTATATGGTAGTGTACAAGTTTCTCCATGATTTTTAATATCACCGATAACAAAGCGACTCGTCTATAGATATTCGGAAGATTGTTCTTGTCGTTTTTGGAAATAGGCTGAATGAGAGCAATTTTGCAACAAGAAGGGAAACCCCCTTTCTTGTAAGACAGGTTGAAAAATCTGCAAACTTCTGGTGCGAGTTCATTTGCGCACTTTTCAATTACTATGACGGGAACTAGGCCGAAAAAATGCTACTTTCTCAAAGAGAAAAAAAATTGATTACTTCCTTTCTTTCTTTGGAAGATTCTCTCATCCCTTTTTTTGTATCAGATGGAGTAGTAGAAAGCCAAAAACTTTCTTTCCCAAAAAATTAATCACTCCTAAAAATATAACCCGATCAATTCAAATTATTATTCATATTGTGGAAATATACATTGGAAATAATATCAAAAATCACTTTGATCTCTTCTCATTATTCTTGCCATTTTGAGATTACAAAACCCCAACTCTGGTCAATATGGTCAACATTAAAAAATACATCTAGATTTGAAGTCATGGCCATCTAAGTGAAGTTTAATTTTGTTACATTTTTTAAATGGGGAATACGAAACAAAAAATTTGCTAAAACAATAGTAGACAACATCCTGTATACGACATTTCATTTTAGAAGCCAGCAATATTACAAATTACACAACTCTGAGGTTAACCACGTTCAATTTTTTGAAGAGTAAAATAATTTTCAGTTTTTGGTGCGAAGTATTTTTTATTTTTTGTCAACACCCAAAATTATTCAAAATTATACAGTATTGTAACAATAACCTAATATTCAATAATGTCAAAGCACCAAACATCAAAATAAAATAGGTACTTTGGAACAAACTCATTGATTTTCTGGAGATTATTTTGGAGAATTATTTTGGACAAGAAAATCACCAGAAAACCTCAATTCTTCTGAGTTTCACACTTCTTCATGAGACTTCACTTCTATGAACAGTGACAGTGCTGAATTTTCCTGCATCTCAAGAATCAAAATACAGTTTTCGTCTATCAAGTAATCATCATTTATAATGGGTTCGGTTCCTGTAACTTATACCCGGCGGGTGGGATTGAGAAAAAAAGTATTTCAGCGATTTTAAGATGCTCCACGGTCTCGACGTAATAAAAAACATATAAAAGGTCTGGAAGTAATTCCTCATTTATGAGTATGTTTTAGGTACAAAAATGGAAGATTTGGGTAGAAGTGCGTCTCGTATTGGAAATGATGTGAGGATGAACGTAATGCATACAAACTGTATACTTAGGGTGCGGAAACTTTTTATTTTCGTTCCTAATTTTAGAAGCGTCTTCTTTGTAAGAATTATGAAAGAGGACTATTCAGAAAATGAGGTGAATGTTTAAATTTCAGGGGTTACGTACTTTCTATTAGCGATTTTACTGGTTTTTCATTTTTCCTCTCGAATATATGTTAACGGTTTCAGCTGTTCAGCATGTTCAGTTTGTTGACGAGAGGCATACAAGTTAGAAATAAGTTTGTTCCAGAAGTGCTGAATTTTGGCCAACAACACCGTCGCATGAGCATTGCTCAGGAGTTTTTGAATGTCAAATATTTGATATTGAGACAAGGGTGAAGTAGGTACTCTTATTTTGAAAAATCTCGGGAAATGTTATTTAGAAAAGTTGTTTAACATTGAAAAATACATATTGATTTGAAGTCATGGCCATCTAAGTGAAGTTCCATTTCATAACCGTTTTTTTTTAAATGGGGACTACGAAACGAAAAATTTGCTAAAACGATAAATAGACAGCATCCTGTATATGACGTTTTATTTTAAGAGCCTGCAATATTACGAATTACACAAATATGATGTTAACCACGATCAATTTTTTGACGAGTAAAAAAATTTTCAGTTTTTGACGCAATTTTTTTTATTTTTTGTTAACACCGAAAATTACTCAAAATCATGCAGTATTGTATCAAGAACCTAATATTTGATAATATTAAAGTACACAACATAATAAAGAAGTTTTCCATATGGCGCATACTTTGGGGATGACACTGTATAAGAAAATTATCGCTGATAAACAGATTTGCGCATCTGTGGAACAACATAATGGTGTCTTTTTTGGGTACCATAATTATGCGTAGGTGAACTGGAGTGATTTTTAATATAATATGATTTTCAATATAACATTCAAAGAATATAGTTTCCACAGGTCCAATATCCCGCATTCCTTATATAAAAGATCTGTAGAATATCAGAGTTTTTCTGAAATCAACTTCAGGAATAGGCTTTGGATTATCTCTAGTGGTTTGATGTGTGTTCGTAGGGCCCCACCCCAACCTACTATGCCGTAACGTGACTTTCTACTAAAGTGTAGTGTTTTCATATGCTTGAATGACAACATTTTCTTGAGGTATCTGAATTTATAAAGAATGCTCTGTAGGTTTTTAATGGCATATATAATGTGTTTTTCAGCAGAAGATTTGAAATCTATCCCCGAATGTCAAAAATCTAAAAGCTTTTTTGGAATGATTACGAGTATTTCATAAAAATCTAGACTGCTCGCTACTAAATATGCCATCCACATTTCTGTGGTTATCCTTGCAAATATAAACCACAAACTGAAACATAATATTTGTCGCCAAACGCTGAATAATATCTCGTCGGAACATAATCGGACAAATAAATTACGCTGTAGTTATAGCGAGCTATGCATTTTCTGTTGTTTTCCCAATCATTTGCATTCTCATATTGAGTCGTCAAACAAGTTCATAATAGAATTTCCAGAGAGAATTACACATTTGCATTTAGAATCGAAACTACTGAAGGTCCGGGTGTGTTCAAAGACGTCCCGTTCCTCGGAGAGGTCCAAGAATTTAGCCGGGATCGTAAATATTCATTTTGCTACGCGACTGCTCTTGATGATTAGTAGGTATAGCTGGAGGATGTTGTAAATGCTCGAAAGAGCAGCCGTGACATCGAGGTATACGTTATTATTGAATAGATAATATACAGTGTGATCTAACTTAAGCTGGCAGTATTGCTAACTTCTTTATTATTGCAGATACAAGCTCAGTTAAAATGAGGATGTGTAACAGAGTTTACCATTTATTTCAAAAACTGCTTTCTAATGAAACACAGTGTCTCAATCATTTGTCAACTCTTTTTTGAACTTGAAAGATAATGTGACTGAAAATGTCCTACTTTTCAAATTTTTCACTTTCCATGTTACATGAAATTTGAAACGCAAACTTTTCATGTTCAGCATGTTGTTCAGACTAGGTATCTGGTATCTGTAGAGTAGGGAGGCCTTAGGCCACTTAGGCCACATGAGACCCTTTGTACATCCTCCCGAAGAGTTGTCCTCCTAGGTCATCGTCCATCCTGTCCTCTCCAGTTGGATGAACAAGTCACTAGGAGACATCTGCTTCATATCGTCAGGTGTAGGACAAGACTCGCCGAACACACACTCTCTTTGGCAACCTTGAGGTGTCTCATGGTGGCCTCTGCGAAGGTTTTGGTATCTGCAGCGATATTACTGTCGTTGCGTGGCTTCTTCAACCTTCTTGTGGTTTCCTCCGTGGAGGTGCACAAGTAAGGGAGCTTTCTTGCAGGGGCAGCCGATTTCTTGCCTCCTTTCAAGGCGAACCTCTTGGCGCTCACCGCAGGAATTGCCATTGCTGTTGAAGGTGATCTGCTATGTCCAGCCTCATTTCAAGCGGTAGATTGGGGGGTACATTTTTGTTCATCCCCAGCCACTGCTTCAGATTGAGGTGAGCACTCTCCAGCCTCGGGATTGGTTTTTGTTTCTGTTGTTTCATCCATGTGTGTTCCCACGAGTAGCAAAGGAAGAGTTGGTCACCTCTGGTAGAGCCCCGCATCACCAGAGGTAGGCTGATTGCAATGAGCTTTCGCCCAGTTCCCCAAGAGGATCGTTCGCGGCCGCATTTCACCCTGTGGCCATTCAGCTGTCGGCAGATTCCATACACCGTAGCTTGGGTAGGCTGATCCACATTGGCTTCCCGGACAGGGCCTCCAGTCCCCTGGCCGTTCCCCTGTCCGCCTGGAGACGCGCCCGTTTGGTAGCCCAACTCACGGGGTTCAGACTAGGTGGAAATGATTTGACGTTTTCGAATCATTCCTTGCAATGCAACCACAAGTTCCTGAATCTAAACGATAAGGAAATCTTGCACTATGCTAG
Source organism: Leptinotarsa decemlineata (assembly GCF_000500325.1). Classification (NCBI taxonomy): domain Eukaryota; kingdom Metazoa; phylum Arthropoda; class Insecta; order Coleoptera; family Chrysomelidae; genus Leptinotarsa; species Leptinotarsa decemlineata. Next base: position 42,829 of record NW_019292698.1, read on the forward strand.
CAAGCATTGGAAACTAAATCATTTTGAAACCTATGGAAATTCACAAGCATAAGCATTGCGAATGTTACCTGCTGAATGACCAAATTGACCTAGTTTGTTCGACGGGTTTCAGATTAGCGTACTCACATTGTCACAGGTGAACAAAATTCAGGTACTCAGTTAAGTTGAGGAACGTCTGATATTACCTACAGCGGTGCACAGATATATAAGGGTCAACATTGTTGATTATTTCAGTTTATTGTATTTGTTTGAAAATGTCCTTATAGGACGAAACTGCAGTAACATGAGTTACAAATACAAGAATTGATAAAACATAGGAGCTTTAATTTTTCATTTTTCATGATGCTATATTTATTAATTTAATAAAAAATAATGTTGATGATGAACCCTAGTGAATGAAACGTCGCATTACAAATTGGTTAGTATCCGATTATAGCAAATATGGAACAGTATTGAAAGTTCCCTTACTTTTTTACATCATTTGATAAAGCCGATTAACGAAATTTCACAATTCTAGTTTTTGGTGAATATTTCATAAAAAACACTGATATTCACAATCTGGAAACAGTGGATTCTAGTTTGAATCGGCAGGGTATATTTTGGTGAAAGATTAATTTTTGTGAAAGAAATTGTTTATTGAAAGGGTATATTTTCAGGAGAGATTAATTTTTGAGAAAGAAAGTGTTTGACCTTTTAACTTTTGTGAAATTGGCTGCGTTAGCAGTGCGCCCGACTCACGATCGGAAGGCCGTGGGTTCGATTCCCGCCTCGACCAGATATTTTTCTCGAGAGAATTTATTTGGTTGAAGCTGAGATGATTCTGCAACCGTGATAGGAATCACATGTTGAAAGGTAAGACCTCGTTAGTCTTCAGTTCGCAAAAGTTTCTCAACCTCGTTCGTATGGGGGCGACAGCTGATTAACGGAAAAACAGACTTTTTTTTAACTCCTCCATTTTGTGTCAAGATAAATGAATAGAAAGCAAAACATTATTTTTTCCGAAAAATGAATCTTTTTTAAAAATATACGCTTTCAATTCAAACAAGATTCTTATGGCAGGGATTCAATCAAATTAGGGAATTATTGTTATTGTAAATGTTCTGTTATCGATGGCATGGGTGAATTNAATTAGGGAATTATTGTTATTGTAAATGTTCTGTTATCGATGGCATGGGTGAATTGAACTCATTCCGTGACAAAAAGTCGTAAGTTTATGAACGACTGAGTTTTTTTTTTATAATGTTATCCATATCCGCTACTGAGGAGCCGATATGGCGAGTGTCTCACGGCGAAACATCGGATGTCTAGCATTGAGGATGACAGTGCTCCATATTAGTGGAATTTCACTTCTTTCATTCAATATATTGTGTAGTAATCCTATGGATGATATCTGATTCGATTCCATTACGAACGTTTGGAATACGAACGGAATAGACAAAAGTGTTTTTTCAATAGAACTCTTGTCCAATTTAACCGACTTTGTAAGTTTCACTTTTTTTGATATACCAATGGTGGGATCGGGTGAAAGAACGGTTTATATATTCAGGGAGTTATTCTTGGTCTAATCACATCGGGTGAAAAGTTCAATTTATGAGGAGAACTTGTTCAGAGTTTCTAGATTTCTGCTGCTCACTTTTGAAGAATTGTTATCCATTATCAAACTGATGATTGAGAAAGTACAGATTATCAGTTTATTTTGACAAATAGATGTCTCCACCCTGATGAAAATATATAATATGACTCTTGATAATATATAGAGAAATATATTATTCGACATTCGACAAAAAGTCTCTAATTCTACATCTAAGAAAGAAATTCTGACATCGCCCGGGCTCTCTGAATCCCTTATGAATATATCATCTTTTGAAGAGAAAGTATGAAAGATCCTTGTGTGAGATGTCAAAACTACTCAGCTTGCTCATTTAAAAAAATGTAGTAATGTCTTTACACGCTTTATATTAGCTTCACCTGTATGTATGTAACTCTCAAGCTCGAAATCTGTATTTGACAAAATTATCGACATTATTGTTTGATCTACTCGCGGACAGATGTCGCGCCTGCTGCCTTGGGCTTGGTAGCTGATTTTCAGGCTCCCTCTCCGGAATCGGAAAATTGCAATGGACATTTTTCTAAACAATATACGGCTGATAACTTTTGATCTTAGCGTCTGAATGTCAAAAAGTTCATCTTTCGAGGTGTAAAAAACTTCCCTATTTTTAGGTACCACCCCCTTTCTCCGATGAGATTTATCACTTATATAATCACCACTGTTATAATAAAAATCTAAGGAATTCAATTCCATCTTCTTTCCTTTTCAAAGACGTGATTTTGAATATGAAAGGCAAAAAACATCTCTTCAATCCAAGCCGTCAGGTGTTTTTTCCGAATCCTTTAAGCCGCAGAACAAAAAATCCCGCAAAAGTATTAACGCCGTCATCCCCTATTAGAGTCCCATCCTGCCGCCGCAATGGGCTTCCGGGGGTTCGTTCCCAACCTTGAAGACAGTGATAAAGGCGACCCCACCGTCCCCTGAATAAGTAAAATTGCCCAGTCCAGGCGCTTCACAGGATAATGATTATAAATTGCCGCACTTCATCCCCGAAAACGTCCAAGAATTCCGAGAGCATTATGTTTCACTCCTATTGTGGACGGGCAAAAAGAACGGAAGAAATAGTACAGTCAACAAGTGACATTTAGAAAATTACACCTCACGATTTGTTCTATATTATATATCTCACTTAATATATAATATATTATATATCCCACTTAATACCAAAATTGAAAAAAAATTTAATTATAAGAAAGCAAATTATGATGAGTTGAATAATTACTTTCATAATCGCGACTGGGAACAGCTCTTTACCAACCTCTCGATTGACGAAGCGGTAACAAAGTTCTATGAAGCTCTTGAGGAAGGTACTAGATTGTATGTTCCCGAGGTTACTATTAGGAATAAGAGGTTCCCTCTATATTTCTCTATCGATACTGTTAACTGTATAAAACGCAAAAACCTGATGCATAAAAAATGGAAGAAGTATGGCTATCAGTATTATTATGAGGAATTTAAAATACTCAGGCGTAGGAGCAAGAATCTAATCTTCAAAAATTACAAAGCATACATTGATAATATTCAAACAGATATCAAAGTCTGCCCGAAGAAATTTTGGAAATACGCGTCAAGTTGTCGAAATGGTGTAGGTATTCCTAATAAATTGAANCAAATGTATAAAAGTAACATAAGGAAAATATTCAATTTTTAATCATTTATGTTTTAGATTAAGCATTTAGATCATTTACCTGTTGAACGCCAGTTTAGTTAGCACAATCTGTATTTTAGTGGATACTTGTTTGGGTTCTTTTACCTGTATGTGTCCCGAATTTAGAATAAATAAATGAATGAATAAATAAATAAATAAACAGGTATCTGTGACAGAGTAGCTTTATCAAGTGATTTGAATACTTCAAGTTGTTTCTGACACAAATTCGAAAAATCAGAAGTATATAAATTAAAGTATGAATCGTGTTCTGAGGTACATATTGGTCAAACTGGCAGAACATTTAGACATTGAATCCAGGAACATTGTATGACCTTTGTAAATGAGAAAACAAATTCAACATATTCAAATCATCCACTGAGAAAATCGTATCTGCAACCAAGAGTTTGAAATTTTGCACATAAAGGCTTGAATCTAAATTATTTGGAAGCAAATAAAATTGATAAACTTAAAAATTCAAACATTTTAATGAATGACCAACTGGATTTGAATAGATCACCATTATTGGACTTATTTTCTTGAAAATCGAGAAAGAGTTATTATTGATGTAGATGTGGGAAGATAAGCTTCAGGTAATCAAGTATCTTAGGTAGAGGTTCAGGTAATTTATTATGGTTACCTGTAGTATGGAAATATTACTGTGAGAAGCAACTTAAAGTATTCAAATCACTTGATAAAGCTAATGTGGTAGCGAAACATGTTGTTATATATATTTTTCAGATACAGTTTGTGGAGATCAAGTGAGCTGTAGTTCATGAAATTACTATTGATTTTCATCAAGTAACGGCCGAATGAATCAGAAAAAAAAGTGACATTTCGCATCTTTAGGAGTTGTTCGATTTCTAATTTTACTTAGAGTAAGTTATGAATTCAGTCAAGTTTCGAATGTAGCAAGTTATAAACGAATCAATTTAAAAAAAAATCTATTTTTGCATATGTTTCAAAAACTTGCAGATATTCAAAAGTCAAAAAGAGTTTTCAAAGTTCAGTTAGTAGTTCACTTCAAAACCTTCATTATTTTCGAAATAGAAGATTGGAGTTTTATGGAGTTATTACTTGGAGCCTAGAAATTATAGTTGTTAGGAAAATGAAACATCAAGTCTTCAGTGTATTATACATTCAAAAATGGAAAACTATAAGGCCATTACAGACGGTTTTAGATATACCGAAAGTTTTGGTTTTTCATTAACAAAAGCCACATGAATAGAAATTCATTTGTTAGAAACATTGTTAGCAATAAATGAATTGTGAGATAATCAAAAATGATTTTCAGAATTCTAGTCAGCAGAAAGCGAACAAAAATTTTCGATACAAATAACCAATTTCCAAATTGTTTTTATTGCCAATGAAAGTCGATATTGAAAAACATCGTTATTATAAGCTGTCTGTATTTATATTTTTTTTGTCCCCTTCAAAGTGTCTTTTTCAGATATAGTACCATAATACCAAAATGAATGATAACCAATTGGTGCAAAGCTTATTGTTAAATCATCTGAAAATATAACTTTTAATGATCAACTGTATTGTCTAAAATGCGCCAAACTAACTAACAAGTATGAGACAACAAGTATATCTGAGGCACCAGTCAGTCGAATGATAACACTGATGATCTTACGGAGGTTCGAAACAGATGAAAACTTGAATCTAGCAGACCACGAAACGGATTGATTTAAGTGGTCGGGTCACTGAATCTGTATTTATATTTTTTTTGTCCCCTTCAAAGTGTCTTTTTCAGATATAGTACCATAATACCAAAATGAATGATAACCAATTGGTGCAAAGCTTGTTGTTAAATCATCTGAAAATATAACTTTTAATGATCAACTGTATTGCCTAAAATGCGCCAAACTAACTAACTATTATGAGACAACAAGTATAGCTGAGGCACCAGTCAGTCTAATGATAACACTGATGATCTTACGAAGGTTCGAAACAGATGAAAACTTCAATCTAGCAGACCACTATTACTACATTCATACAGTCATTGTTCATTGCGGTTCTGATGGCGTATCTGGTCATTATTACGCATTGGTCAAGGACGAAACGGATTGATTTAAGTTTGATGTGGTCTGGTCACTGAATATTCTGGCAATATCTTGAATTTATTGGAGCCTCTGGAGATACCCTACATTTCATTTCATGAAAGAGAGGACATTGGCAGATCAAGAACTTCATATGGAATTTATCATCTCATTTATCGCCTCGGAGTGTCAATTAATTTTTGTTGTTTCATAATTTCATGATTTGTAATACTTTCAATAAAACAAAAGTATCATTCACGGACAAACAAATGTTATTAAACTGAAGTTCAACCCAGAAAATAGTTGGAGGATCATTGTTTATTCAACTGTTCAGCCATTTACCCATTTTTTCTTCTTGTAGACTGGACTATATGTTTCACTTCCATTGCGAACGGGGCGAAAAGAACGGAAAAAAGAAAAAGGGATTCATCGAAGGATATTCTCCTGATTGCAAATTAATGTTCATTAGATGATTCAGCACCTGATAGTATTCGGATTAGAGAAACGAATTTATTTCAATTGCAGGAGGGGTGGGGAATTTTCGTGTCTTTTATTTCCCGGTTCGGATCATTATCGTTAATTCGGATTAGAGGAAAAGCGTACTCCGTTGTTATTTGAATAATTTGAAGGTGGGTGTTGCTTGTGTTCTTATGAGTTCATTTCAGTCCAGTTTGGCTTATGGAGAGAAATATTCGAGAAAGAATTTATGTAAGTGCTTAGAAAAACAGGACGTTCAGTTATTCAATCGATTTTTCAGTTGCTTAGAAAACATCAGTTTAAGTATTCTATTACATAAAAAGTAGATGCGAAGATAGATGAAGGTCTTCGTCTTCCATTACAGGTTAGGTGAAGTCCATATTGAGTGGGTCTATTCGACCCTCCACCGCAACCCTCAAGGGTTTATTGTGGTTCACACTCGACCAAATGAACCCAGCTCCTTAACGAAGCCGTTTAGTTTGTATGGTGAGTGCTCTTTCAGGTCAAATGATAAGAGTACGGCTCTGCCGAACTCTAAAAACCTGATTCGATCCCCAGTGGGGCAAGCACAAAGTATATTCTCTGCTGTTTCATCGTTAATGAGGTATTCGGATAGTCAAGGTGCAAGATTCCCACCTTGATAGCAAAGCTTTTCGCCGCTTTTCGCTTCCTTAATGAATTTGTTCTTCCACCTGAGACAGATTCTGCGTACGCCGCTGAAGAATTTGGTATAAGGCGTCTTCATAAAGTACTCCGCTCTTGATCCTGATCTAAACGACATCCATCTCCTCTGTAGACTCAGCGTCAGAAAGAATTTTTAAGTTTACTCTGCCCATAAAAGTCCCACGAGTAGCTAGGGAAAGAAGGTCAATCACGGCAGAGCCCTGCATTACCGTGACAAGGCGATGCTACGACGAGCGGGCGCCCAGTATCTCGAAGGTTCTGTAGAGACGGCTGATAGGCTCAGTGTCATTCATCCTCTTGGCACGGATACACACACCTTAGGATCAAGCCATCGTTGGAATGCCATTCAGTCAGGGAATAACAGAACCACAAGTGATGGCATCCGATGGCCGGTTTGCTCAACCTCCACATCCCAAGCCATTGCACTCGCCAACAGCATGCCCAGTGGTTCAGGCAATGAAAGATGAATAAGGACTGCCAACCCGCCCCAGAAATCAATGAGAAGATGAAAAAATGTCGAACACCAGATGATCCGACTGTGAAATACCTGAATCCCTTTTATTATTCTCAAGTTCGGATCATTATCGTTAATTCGGATTAGAGGAAAAGCGTACTCCGTTGTTATTTGAATAATTTCAGGCGGCGGTCTTCGAAAATTTGAGAATTTTCTCGAGGGTGGGTGTTGCTTGTGTTCTTATGAGTTCATTTCAGTCCAGTTTGGCTTATGGAGAGAAATATTCGAGAAAGTATTTATGTAATCGTTTTTCAGTTGCTTAGAAAACATCAAATATAAAGGTTTGAAAATGGTTGACAATAGTTTTTGGTGAATATTGGAGTTTAAGTATTCTATTACATAAAAAGTCTTCGTCTTCCATTACAGGTTAGGTAAGGTCCATATTGAGTGGGTCTATTCGACCCTCCACCGCAACAATCAAGGGTTTATTGTGGTTCACACTCGACCAAATGAACCCAGCTTCTTAACGAAGCCGTTTAGTTTGTATGGTGAGTGCTCTTTCAGGTCAAATGATAAGAGTACGGCTCTGCCGAACTCTAAAAACCTGATTCGGTCCCCAGTGGGGCGAGCACAAAGTATATGCTCTGCTGTTTCATCGTTATTGAGGTATTCGGATAGTCAAGGTGCAAGATTCTCACTTTGATACCAGCGACAACCTTCTCATATGATGGTTTATGCATGCTAAAGATGCCTTAGATTCAACTGAGAAGAGCTTTTCGCCTCTGGTTTTGGTGAATCATCACTTGAGCGCAAACGTCTGCTTACCTTCTCATGCGGAGGTTTGTTCTTCCACCTGAGACAGATTCTGCGTACGCCGCTCAAGAATTTGGTGTAAGGCGTCTCCATAAGGTACCCCGCTCTTGATCCTGATCTAAATTCACAGGGAGGTCAGTTGGAGTCTTGAGCTCGACATCCATCTCCTCTGTAGACTCAGCGTCAGGAAGAAATTTTAAGTTTACTCTGTCCATAAAAGTCCCACGAGTAACTAGGGAAAGAAGGTCAATCACGACAGAGCCCTGCATTACCGTGACAAGGCGATGCTACGACGAGCGGGCGCCCAGTATCTCGAAGGTTCTGTAGAGACGACTGATAGACTCAGTGTCATTCACCCTCTTGGCACGGATACATACACCTTAGGATCAAGCTATTGTTGGAATGCCATTCAGTCAGGGAATAACAGAACCACAAGTGATGGCATCCGATGGCCGGTTTACTCAACCTCCTCATCCCAAGCCATTGCACTCGCCAACAGCATGCCCAGTGGTTCAGGCAATGAAAGATGAATAAGGACTGCCAACCCGCCCCAGAAATCAATGAGAAGATGAAAAAATGTCGAACACCAGATGATCCGACTGTGAAATACCTGAATCCCTTTTATTATTCTCAAGCACGAACTGATGACATAAAAACTACTCAGACAGTAAAACAATACAGTAATAACTAACTGTAAGCACGAGGCATTAGCCGAGTGCGATAATTCGTGCGCGAACGTGCGTACTATACTTTTTCTACCACTGACCGTAGAAAGGATGGTACAATATATTTGTTTGAGATTGTGGCTTTGGATAATCTCTTTCAGTCAGTCAGAACTGACACGCGTTACCGCTGAGCTACTCTGGCGTTTACTAATGTGATGTCTGATTGTGATATCAGTGATAGCATAGTTCACTTCGTGTATTGATTTGATGAAATTGAAGACTTTTTAATAATATAATAATGTCAAATACGAAAACGAACAGATAATTTTTGGTCTGCAAGATATTTTCAAATCCTTTTGCTTGACTGTTATAGTTCATGAAATTAACGGAAGTCACTTGTGTTGGCTGGTGGGGTTGAATAATTCAGTTTTAACCTTTATGTTGTGCCTTAGTATTTCAAAAATAGCTGCAAAAAGATTACAACAACTGAATAGAAGGAAAAAAGGGAGTTGTGTTACCTTCGAAAACGAATATTTGTCACCTGATGCTTCCTTAATGAATTGAATAATTTGTTCAGTGGTAAGCGTCGACGATTTTGTCGGTTAATAACCAACAGATTTGCGTTTCAGAAAGGCACGTAATTTGAAATGTTTACCATGGTCCATATTTTTCGGGATATTCAGGATACTCCTCAGTATAGAGTAAGTTGCCTATAATGACGATGGTTTCTAAGTTTTTACAAAATCTTCAAAGTAAATGGGAAGAACGTTTTCAGGAATCGAAGTTTTTTTTCTCTCACCTACTCATAAAATTTGCGAAATTATATTCGTATTTTTCTCTTGATTTTCCTAGCAGCAAATTATTCATGGCAATATTTGCTTGTTCAGTAATATATGGTGGGGTAGCACAATATCCTTTATCGTTATCACGAAACACTGAATGACGGCTCAATAATTGAAACAAGTGGTTGTTTTTTCAATAATACTACTAGATTCCAAAAACAGTTATTGCTCGAAATTTCGAAAATCGGTAAAGAGAAAAGATGATTGTTTTTTCATTTTTAGGGTGGTGGTGTGAATTTGCGTTTAGATACCTATTCGTGTGTGTTGGCTTTCGATATACCGTATGACCTAATGTTCCGTCCGGCTTTTTCATAATCAGTACATCGAGAAATGCGAGCTGGTTGCCTTCTTCAACTTCTTTCGTAAATTCAATGCGTGGATGGATTTCATTCAAGTGATTAAAAAACCTGGAAAGTTCCTGGTGTCCATGAGACCAAATCACGAAGATGTCATCGAGAAAATACACAGAACACGGAGCGAAACCCGAGAAAACAGCTCATCATACTTTATCCGTGAGAATCTTCGAGTTAATATATAGTCATTTTATTTTTGATAAAAGCAGTTCTGAAACTATTCTAAGGCAATAATGAATAAACTTCTAATCAATCAATCTGAAGGAGCAAAACACGTTTTGCTCCTTCAGATAAATCACACATTTATATATTTTGAGCCATATGAGTAGGTTGATATATAGTGCACAACTCCAACACCATCTGAATAGGGTAATGTTTTGATCTGACGAATTGCAAATATCGCTCAGTTTTTTACATGCATGATCGATATAAGGGTCATAAGATAAAGTTTCATCTATGTATATTTTTAGTAGTTCACCTGTATCAGATAGTTAAATGTTATTCAAATTCAATGCCTTTTTCAAAGAAAAGCGTAAATGAACTGTATGGCTTCCTTTCAGTTTGAGTTGGTTTACATCGAACCAAGAAGCAATTACATTCATGATTGAAATAATGTTGTCTTCTAAGTCCTTTAACGTATTTCCGAAAACTGTTTTGATAGTATCGTTCGCAAATGGTATAATACTGCCATATATTATATATCACACGAGATCATTGATGTAATGGTCCTATGATTCACCCTCGCGGTACCCCATACACATTTCATTAAGAATTGTTCATCAATTCCTTTTCAGATTCATTATGACCAAAATTCTTTGGTATAGTCAGAGAAAGTGTTGTGGGTCAAGGACCTGTTAGCTTTTATAGATCTCAAACCAGAAATACAATATAAGCCATCTATGATTCTTTTCAATTTTGACACCACCTTCATTTTGTTCCAGGTACCTGTTTGACATCAACCAGTACAGTCATCAGTTTAGTTCTGCTGTGTTTGCTGAACTTCATGTTGCGGTAACGATCAGCTGCCATTCTGGAAGAGGATCATTAGGTTGAAACGAAATCAAAATGATGTAAATATTCAAACCGCATGTAAATATCCCAGAAAAGAGTATGAATGAATGTGATCATTTTCTTTTGGTGAGATTTTTGAACGAAATAAAGGAGTTACGTTGATTATGTTAACAATCAGTTTTAATTTTGTGATCACTTTGGTTTCATATTCATACGTGACATGGAAAGAAGTGAGAAGGAAAAATAAAAATGAGGGTATCCTTGCAATTGATCAGTTTTTCATTTCTGTCGGATCAAATCAGGGCAGCTCAGTCACATCACAGTAGATATTTTCTTCAAGTTCATTAAACAAGTTTCAGAAACTAATAAGTTATTTCAATTGTAGACCTGCTCAATTGAACTAGATGAATATCCGAACACTTATCACAATCAAAATGAAAATATGTTCATGTGGGTGTTTTTTGTGATATATTGCAGATATATTGAAAAACATTTTCCTCCTTATGGATGAAAAAACCAATAGCTATACCTGACATTTTGAGGAAAACAGAAATCCCATCACTTGTAAAGAAATTGATTCAGAATGTGGTTTTCATCTGAGGGACAAACTACTTCACGTCACTTGAAATCATGTCTTTCAAATTATAATGGATGTCATTGACTGGAGGAAAGAATCACTTGTTATAAGTCAGTTTTCTTGACGACATATTCACTGTCATTCACACATAATTGAAATTTCCAATTTTGAAATATTATTTGAATGAGCAAACTTTTCCGGATTCAAAAAACTTTTTGTTCCCCATAATTTTCTGTTTTCCTATAGCAACTCGATATCTTCATCTTGTAAACAGAATTTTTGGTGAAAGAACTGGGATTTAATTTTCTACAATTTGGAGAATGAGGGGTTAGAACTAAATCTAAAAATTGAACACTTGGAGGCCAAGTCATCGATATCAATACTACATTTCATAAAAAGTTACCATGTACACGTACTAGATGAATCATATATATATAAAAATGGATGTTTGTTGGTTGATTGGTAAGTGATAAATTTCTACATCTCTCATCCGATCGTGATGAAACTTGACATGTATAAGTAATTTTTCATAGAGAAGGTTTTTTGGCTATCAATTTTTCTGTAACTCGCCACTAGATGACGTTGTTGAAAAAATCAGTATCGATACTATATATCAGGGAAAGAGACCATTTACGCGTACATGGATACAGTTTATAACAAAACTGGTTTTCTTTCAAAATTTTGACAAAGTATTGTTTTAAATTTTCTGTAATTTGGCGAAGGTACAGGTCAGACTCTAATTCAAATGTTCAAGAATTGGAGGCCAAGTAGTCAATATCAATACTATATATCAGGGAAAGAGACCACTCACGCCTACTGGATGGATACAGTTTATATGAAAACTGGTTTTCATTATAAATTCTGCAAATTATTGAGGTTTGAATTTTCTGTAATTTGGCGAAGGCAGAGGTTAGACTAGAATTTACATATTTAAGAATTGGAGGCCAAGTACTCAATATCGATACTATATATCAGGAAAGGAAATCATTCACGAGTACTAGATGAATAGAGGTTAGATTCGAATTTAAATATTTAAGAATTGGAGGCCAAGTAGTCAATATCGACACTGAATGTCAGTGAAAGAGACCACTCACGCGAACTAGATAAATACAGTTTACCACAAAACTGGTTTTCATTCAAAATTCTGCAAATGATTGAGGTATTGAGGTTTAAATTTTCTGTAATTTGGCGAAGGCAGATGTTAGACTAGAATTTAAATATTCAAGTTTTGGAGGCCAAGTAGTTTTTGGCAAATTATTGAGTTTTACATTTTCTGTAATTTGACGAAGGCAGAGCCTAGACTGGAATTTAAGTAATCAATAATTGGAAGCCAAGTAGTCACTATATGTGTACTAGATGGATACAGTTCATAACAAAACTGGTTTTCTTTAAAAATTCTCCAAATTATTAAGGTTTCAATCTTCTGTAATTTGGCGGGGGCATAGATTAGGTTCGAATTCAAATATTCGAGAATTGGAGACCAAGTAGTTTTTGACAAATTACCAAATTACCGAGTATCAAATTTTCTGTAATTTGGCGAAGGCAGAGGTTAACTCGAATTTAAATAATCAAGAATTGGAAGCCAAGTAGTCAATATCGATACTATATATTTAGGAAAGAGACCATATACGCGTACTAGATGGATACAGTTCATAACAAAACTGGTGTGTTCCTTCAAAATTTTTATAAATTATGGTATTTTAAATTATCTGTAATTTGGCGAATGCAGATGTTAGACTCCAATTTAAATAATCAAGAATTGGAGGCCAAGTAGTCAATATCGATATTATATATCAGGAATAGAGATCATTCACGCGCACTAGATAGAAACAAGTCATAACGAAATTAGTTTTTATTCAAAATCTTGACCAAATTATTGATTTTCAAATTTTCTGTAATTTGGCGACGGCAGAGGTTAGACTCGATTTCAAATAGCAGAGGTTAGACTCGATTTCAAATATTCAAGAATTGGAGGCCAAGTAGTCAATCGACACTGAATGTCAGTGAAAGAGACCATTCACGCGTACTAGGTGGATATAGTTCATAACAAAATTGGTTTTCATTAAAAATTCTGCAAATTATTAAGGTTTGAATTTTATGTAATTTGGCGAAGGCAGAGGTTCGACTAAAATTTAAATATTCAAGAATTGGAGGCCAAGTACTCAATATCGATACTATATATCGAGAAAAGATACCATTTCCGCTTACTAGATAGGAACAGGTCATAACGAAATTGGTTTTCATTCAGAATTCTGACCAAACTATTGATTTGTAAATTTTCTGTCATTTGGCGAAGGCAGAGGTTAGACTCGAATTTAAATATTCAATAATTGCAGGCCAAATAGTCAATATCGATTCTATATATCAGAAAAAGAGACCATTCACGCGTACTAGATAGAAAGAGGTCATAACGAAATTGATTTTCATTCAAAATTTTGACCGAACTATTGATTTTCAAATTTTCTGTAATTTGGCGAAGGCAGAGGTTATAATCCAATTTAAATATTCAAGAATTGGAGGCCAAGAAGTAGTGGATGGTTTGCTCCACTCGCTCAATCGACCGCTACGTGAACCGGTGGTTCGAACCGCAAGGCTTGACCATCGATTTTTACTTCCTATCGTCCAACTCGTGTTAGAAATCATACGTTGAAAGGTGAGACCTCATCAGTCCTTAGCCCGCACAAGTTTCGATTTTTGAGATTTGTTTTTCGTAGAGGAGCGACAGCTGGTTGACGAACTAACACGTTTCAACAGTTTTTCCCAACAGATTGACTCCAGAAACGCTCCTAAATCTCAGACAACGTTTATACGTTGTCTGACATTTGTTGTCAATTTAGAATGGTTCAAGCATGTTCCGTGCATTAGTACTTCCTCAATTTGAACTCTCATGATAATGGTCACTGGATAGAGAAAAAAGTATGACTGTTGAGGTTACGATACAAAAATGTTCTCTTTGAACACAAAATCGACCTTTCCTTGAATTTTTTCTCATAACGATTATACTTTGAAGATATTTGCTTTGTTTCATTTTCGGTACCTCAGAATATATATTCAAGTCGATAAAGATCAAATAAATGACCTGCCCAAAAAATAACTATGACAAAAATAACAATATTGTTTACTTCTATCCAATTTTAAGTCACATTGCGGTGAGCACCTATCAATTTTTTCTACTCCACTGGGTTAAAATATCGAGCTAGTGATTTTCCTATTTTTTTCAATGAAGACAATATTGAATAACTAAAATAGCAAAATATTCATTCGTTTCTAATGTTTCTTTATGAATAAAGTAAATACGTTTCTCCACATATCTAGAATGTGAAATATTTCCAATTCTCCGAAAGAACGCCCTGTTTTAACATTTTCTTGATATCGGTTCCATTCAATAGCTTTTCTCAGATGAAATATGAATATAAACGTGAATGGAAAAATACGTATACACAAACACAAATAAAGATCTAAAGATATACCTTTGAAGTTCACCGCAAGTATTATAATTTGTTTTCGATAGAAAATATTTCGTCGCAGACATATGTACTCGATTTGGTTCCATATTTATTATTCATTGGAATATATTGATATGCAGAATTGAAACTTCCAGCTCAAAAATTGAAAAATAAATATTTTTATAGTAGTATATACTGCAAATAGAATGAACATTAGGTGGTTGAAAAAAATGAATGAAAGTGCATCTGCGAGTGACATTTGAACCAATTTTAATTCTCTTTATGGTGCGGAAAAAAATTACTCGTTATAAGTTAGTCTTTTTGCGACAACTTCACTGAAATCACTCATATTTGGAATTTTGTTAAATTCCAAAACATCATTTAAACAAGCAATTTTTCATATTCGAACGACTTTTCGTCTCTCATAATTTGCGATTTTCATATACTGGCACTCATCTTGAAGACAAGTATATTTATAACGAAATCAGTAGTCATTGAAACTTTTGGCGGAGCAGCTGCAAATTATCTGTAATTTGGCGAAGGCGTCAGCTAAGATATTCATGTTTATTACAATCAATTCTGTAAATAAAATCAGATTGTTTTCGTGATTGCTGTACTTCTGGGCATTTCAAATTTTCTATTTTGGTGACAGTAGAATAATTATTTCATCTAGTACGTGAGTACGATATCGTCGTATCGTATATATATTAATATGAATTAGTTGGCTATCTCTCAAATTTTAAGATTCAGTTTCAACCGGCGTCTTCGCCAAATTACAGAAAATTTTAAACTTGTCCATCAAAAGTTTGAATAATAACCGGTTTTGTTAAAGATACACTTATTAAGGTTTGAATTTTATGTAATTTGGCGAAGGCAGAGGTTCGACTAAAATTTAAATATTCAAGAATTGGAGGCCAAGTACTCAATATCGATACTATATATCGAGAAAAGATACCATTTCCGCTTACTAGATAGGAACAGGTCATAACGAAATTGGTTTTCATTCAGAATTCTGACCAAACTATTGATTTGTAAATTTTCTGTCATTTGGCGAAGGCAGAGGTTAGACTCGAATTTAAATATTCAATAATTGCAGGCCAAATAGTCAATATCGATTCTATATATCAGAAAAAGAGACCATTCACGCGTACTAGATAGAAAGAGGTCATAACGAAATTGATTTTCATTCAAAATTTTGACCGAACTATTGATTTTCAAATTTTCTGTAATTTGGCGAAGGCAGAGGTTATAATCCAATTTAAATATTCAAGAATTGGAGGCCAAGAAGTAGTGGATGGTTTGCTCCACTCGCTCAATCGACCGCTACGTGAACCGGTGGTTCGAACCGCAAGGCTTGACCATCGATTTTTACTTCCTATCGTCCAACTCGTGTTAGAAATCATACGTTGAAAGGTGAGACCTCATCAGTCCTTAGCCCGCACAAGTTTCGATTTTTGAGATTTGTTTTTCGTAGAGGAGCGACAGCTGGTTGACGAACTAACACGTTTCAACAGTTTTTCCCAACAGATTGACTCCAGAAACGCATTTCGGTAGCAAAAATCAGTTTTCAGTTCTGATTCTGAATTAATCAAAGAATAATTTTTTTCAGACCTAATTCTGAAATGATCAATATGAAAAAAATGCCATCTAGTGGAAATAAATGGTGCCTTTGCCTAAAAATACATCTTTTTCAATTGGAGGAATCATAGAAACTTGATTAGAGAAATTTTTATGATACATAAAAAGTTTTACTGAAATTTCTAACAGATGGAGTTGGGTACAAAATATGTCATTTACATTTTCTTATTATTTCATAGTTATGATTCTTCAAGAGTGAGTATAGTAGCCCCACGAAAGGAATTTGAAAACGAACTTCAGCCTAAATATATGGTATATTATTCGAATGTAAAGGTTTCAAGAGGTTTGATGAAACGGGTTTACTTGTGGGTTACTTTTTAGAACCTTTGGTGTAGTAATGAATATCACTGGAGTTTTTTCCCAACACCAAACACACCAGTAATATTTAAAACGGGGTTAGTTAACGTATATTTATTAACTTGCAGTTTGCAACTTTGACATTCTACCAATGTGAATTGCAGGTTCACTGTTAATTGGGGTACTAATATTTGTGAATCAAGAAAATTTGACTATTTTTCTCCTTTTTTTCATGTTGTTCTCAACACGATGATGAATTGAATTCTCCAACGCCAAACAAAAAGCAGTGTCGAGTCTTTTGATCTTATTATTCCGCTCTTCATTCATATTTCCTGAGTATCATCTACTTCAACTCAAAAATATATAATTTCGCAAGAACCTTAGAAATGATAGGGTATGAAAAAAATAGAACTGTCTCGGATAGGTATTGTATAGTGTATTTGTATATAGTCCTGCAGTATGAAAAGCACATTCTCGTGAATTCAAAACGATAAATTATATTGTTATCATGAAAAATACTGAGTTGCCACAATAAATATTCAGCGCTCTAGATTTGGTTCAAAAATCATTTGTTGCGAGATGATAACTTGTTTTTTAATTAATTTAATTGAATGAGAATGAGAACAATCATCAAATACCCCATTTTAAGCATTTATCAATGTCTGCTCTCTGTAAAATCCATACAATGTAACTATTAAGCTGAAATCAATGAAGACGATTTCTTCAATAGTTATTTCGGATATTTTCCATCATATGCAATATCGTGTAACATATACATACGTCATATACATTTGGACCGTCACAAATTTAAAACGTTTGAAAATCCTGACGAAAATTTAGTCTCTATTGATTGCGGTGTCTAATTTATAGGAGGTAGTATTATTGGATAATCATTGTATAAACTAGTTTTAAATCTAAACAACATGAAACATTAATGTTTGTGAAGATTATTTGTTACTAAATGTAAGACTATAATAAATGCATTTGTTATAATGGTATTTTTATTGTAATGAAAATAATAACCACATTCCATACTCTGAGAAAATATTTATATTCCAGTATATAATTGCAATTGAACATTCTTGGATTGGCTATAAGTATTATTGAAACTGTATATCTGAATGGGAAAGATATTTCTACAATTTGAGATCCTTTCCCACATTTTATAGAGGCAACATACCTTTCAAATGATGTATCAATCATTTCCCGTGCTACTAAAGGAAAATGAATGGTAGCTGATACACAGAAGCGAATAAAGTTTCGATTTGGAATGATATATCAAAATTGACTCACCTACATTGAAATTAACGTGTTATTTGAAATTTTTGAACATACGCCCGTTTCTGAGTTGATTGAGTGATTGAATTTCTATTGAAACACCCTGTATAGATGTTTATTCGGACCGCGCCTGGTTACCCTGAGCTACGTTCTGGCTAGTGAATCTCGTAAATGCAGCGCTGTATAAAAATCTCTCGCTAACTAGGGAAACTATTTCGTGAGATTGTTCCACGGACACAAAGCCTCAGGGTGAAATGAGAGAGTGTACATTCATCCAACATAGAGCTGGGCTTGGCTTCATCTTTTCACAATATTCGGTTTTACGTTTAGAATATTCCATTATATATCATTCATCCGGGACGAGTTTAACAGAACAAAGACCTACTTTCAAGATTCATAAAACATTGTATCTTAGCAAAGAGAACTGAATTTCGAATTGAATATTCAGAACAACCAATTATTTTATATTATTCACCAAAAACTCCTTTTTGAAAACTGAAGAGGTCTCTATCCTACAATTAACTGAGAATATTGAGCATAGAAAGAATTTTTAAGGAGACAGTTCAAGATAAACATTCCCGATGTGTAGAAAAAAGATTCTGTAGAGCACGTTAGTGAAATGAATAATGAAGAAAAAATAATTGAAATTTTCTATGTTTTATACCACTTTCATTTGTAACTGACGTTACAGCAGTTTTATCCTATAAGGATGAAACCACAAGACATACAATCCAATAGAGAAAACAAATTTAACTGTGAATGTTGCACATGGCATGTTGGTCAGACTGGACGGTATCATCGAACACGAGTTTCAGAACACATGATTTCGATCTGCCAATTATTCTAGATATTCAACCATATTCATCGAAAAGAATTTTGAGCGAGATGATACATATCCTTGAATGATATAGTGTTAACAGCAGAAGGGATGTCCATGACCTTAATACTGCATATTCCAATTTGATAAGTGGAACAGCTGTATAATTTTTCCTTTTTTCATTCTTTTTCTTTCTGTCATTGATTAAAAATCAGACACCACCTTATCGGAATCTGAAATAGAACCATTCGTTAATTTCATGACCTTTTGTGTTGGTGTTGTCTGTAAAATTTGGTTGTTGCAATGTTTCTTATTTTTTATTATATATCTGATATGTCTGATGGTGTCAAAGATAGTTGTATTATCAATACGAAAAAACTACTTCTCGGTGAATAATTGAATCAAGAACTGATCATTTCCAGTAAAATTGGAACGATAATAAATGCATGAGGTTTGTGAGGAGTTTATTTCTGAAAATTCACTGTTACAAAGCGCTGAAGAACAATGTATTCGAATTTGAAACGTCGGCAAGAAAACAATTGTTTTTTTAGGAAAAAATTGATCATGCCACCCAAACAACCTTCCTTTGGATACATTATTTTCCTCTATCGAATCTAATATGAAAATTGGTAATCAGTTAATAACATGCAACCATTCAATAGCCAATAGTTCTACTTCAACAGTTCTCAATATGGTTTTCGAAGAAATGAGCCTTCTTCTCAAGCAGGTCACAATCTAGTGTATAACATAGTCGTAGTTCTTGATCAGGAAAACCACTCTTCTTTGTGACATGATAAAAGCTTTTGACTGTGTATTGCACAATATTTCGACTGAAAAAAATGATTTACCATGGTGTCTGTGGCATATCTCTCAAGTTCGTTCGTTCTCATGTCATAAATAGGTACCAATATGTTGAAGTGAACAACATAAAGTCAGACCTCGAAGAAATGAAGCATGGTATTTCTCAGGGCTCCGTTTCAGGTCCACTATTTTACTTGATCTATATCGATGATCTATGTAGTTTTATAGATGTAGATTTTTTTTTATTATGAAAGAAAGTTGCTTCAACCACGGAGGGTTATCACCTGGTGCAGTCTATTTGGAGGGTAGATGTTCCAAGGTTTTACCGAATATTTCACTTCGAGTAATTTGGAGCAGTTTTGTTGCCACTGCATTTGCCAGTATTCTTGGATGCGGAACTTTATTTGGCTGTTTATATCTCTATACCATACCTTTCGTTTATTGATATCTGAAAACGTATTCATTGCGTCTCTAGCTATTCTATCTGCTTCTTCATTGCCTGGAATACCGACATGTGATGGAGCCCATATAATTTTTATTTCACTGTTAGAGTGAGATGTATGGAGATATATCTGCTCTTTTATACGAATAATGGTTGGGTGGCTTGGAAACAATTGCTGCAAACTCTGTATTACCCCCAGCGAGTCAGTGGTTCCGAGTCTTGTTATATATCTCATAGCTTGCAAAATGCCAAATAACTCCGCGCTATAAATACTGAAGCTTGATGGCAGTAGAAATGCTTGTGATGCGTTATCTGTTACGAAAGCTGCCGTTACTTTGATATCTGATTTTGACGCATCCGTGTTAATTTTTTTATGTTCAGGAAAGTTGGATTTCAGTGGAAGGAAGTTTCGAACTATCGTAATGGATGGTGTTTCGGTCTTGTTAAAACGGGTAAGGGAGAAATTGTATTCACTAAAAAATCGAACATCGTCAAACCCACTCTCAAATTGAAAGGAAGCAACATCGAAGTCACGGAGAAAATACAATATCTCGGAATGATCCTGGATGAAAAGCTCAGTTAGGACCCTCTCATAAAAAAACTTGTATCATCATGTCGGAACAGCCTGAATTTAATGAAAGTATTATCAAATCAGCGTTGGGGATCAGGCAACAAAACACTGCTCATGGTGTATAGAGCATTAATAAGACCAAAATTAGACTATGGTTCATTGGTATATGCTTTACTTGGTAACAAATTACTCAAATTCTTGGATTCAATTCATAACACCGCACTCAGAAGTGTTCTCTGTGCACTACGTACCACACCAGTAGCCAGTTTATACTGCGAGTCGGGAGTGCCATCACTCTATAACTGACGACAATATTTGAGTCTCTAATACGCATCAAAAACTGCAGCAAATACACACCATCCATCGTGCAAGTACACATTCTCCAAGAGACTCCAAAACCTATTCGCGAATAGAAGGAGAATCTTCCATTTTACGAAAGATTGAATCGGTATCCCCTTACAAATCAGATTCAATTCAATAATGTAGCAGAAACCAGTTTCTCAGATATTCCCCCCTGGGTGATCCCAAAACTTCAAGTCGATTTCTTCCTAACTCGGTTTTTTTTCTTTAACAAGATGTAGATGAAACCATATAATTGGTTTGTACTGACTCTTAACGAGAATAAAACTCAAAACATATTTGTATCTTCCAATTGCAATATTAATCCAACTGAAAGTATAATTTTCCCAGAAATCAGTTAAAAAAAGTTTTTGGCTTTATGCCTGTTCATTTCCATATGAAAAGTGGAAAGCTTACGAAACAGAGAAAGAAAAAAGGTATCGAAGTCAAATACACTGTGTCTAAGATAAAAATGAACACCATGGGGATATCGCAAAAGGTAACTGATACGGCATCGACTGAATTAGAGAAAAGTAGCGCATTTATATATCTAATAATATGTCATTCAGAAAGTTCTAATATTTCGAGTATTTTCGGAGATATCCAGGGAAAACAGAAATTTGAGAATTTCGTTTTTATTTTCTCCTGGCTTCATTTTCGAAGGAAATGTGGAACTCATAGTACTTTTTTACTGACACTGTTCAAGGACTACACGATAACGTAAGCAGAATTTTTCTGCGACGTTTCGTCGTCTAGAAAACATCATCAACTTTGTATTTTTATATGGGTCGAAACTGAAATATACCCTATATACGACTCCATTTTCCATTGTGAATACAGCAACGTATCCGACCATATAATTTTATAACCATTTCTCGCGCAAAATGAAAAGTGATTACTCAACCTGCTTTTCTTCAAGTTTTGATAGTACGGGCTGAAAAAATTACACTCTGCTCTGTTGTCATAATAATACTGCTGTTTGGTAGAATTTTTGACATATTACCGTTCCTACTTTAACATCTCATTACGTACCTGATTTGTGTTAAAAATGGGAAACGGCAGCTTTTCGAATACGGAAAATTTTATATGTTGTCACATTACATTTTGTGCCAAAGAAATTGTGTTGGTGCTAAACGTGCGTACTCTAATAAGTGTCCAGAGAGGCGACAACCTGCTGAATCAATATTTAGACGTTTAGTTCTTAATTTAAAGAAATACGAATTACTTAAAAACTTGGGGTTTCCCGACAAAAGCAATCTAATGAAGAAAGTTAGCGGGATGTGTAACAGGCCGTTGTTGAAAATCCTGAGATATCCACTCGCACCATTGAACATAATATCGGAGTAGCCAAATCCACCGCTCACTTCATTTTAAGGAAAAATAAATATCATCCATATAAATTTATTATTTGTCATGGACTCAGACCATGTGACGATGCAAAGCGAACAACCTTTTTTGAATGGTATACTAGAAAATGCCAAGATAATGAAAATTTACCCTTTCAAAATGATTTTGTCTGATGAAACTAAGATCACCAACAATGACATTTTTACTAAGCACAAGTACGCTGTGAGACGAGCGTACTTGTGCTTAAAAAATAATAGCGGGTTATTTGAACACTTGTTATAAGTTTCTGTTTATTTCTTATAATACATATCAGCTCCTTGTTATTTCATTATAATTACATTCTATAAACTGAATTGTTGATATTGTGACTCATCAATGTATTCAACAACGCAAAACTTCCATCAAGTGACAAGTTTGAAGAAAATTGAAGAAAAGCAGGTTAAGAACCTAATCACTTTTCATTTTGCGAGACACATGGTTAAGAAATCATATTGTTTTAAACGTTGCTGTATTCACAATGAAAAATGGAATCGTATACAGGGTATATTTCAGTTTCGACCCATATAAAAATTCAAAGTGGATGATGTTTTCTAGAAGACGAAACGTCTCAGAAAAATTCTGCTTGCGTTATCGAATAGTCTTTGGAAAGTGGCTATGGCAAAGTTCATTTCCTTCGAAAATAAAGCTAGGAGAAAATAAAAACCAAATTCTCAAATTTCGGTTTTTCTCGGAAATCTCCGAAACTACTCTGAATATTAAAACTTCCTGAACGGAATATTATTAGGCACTTAAATGCGCTACTTTTCTCTGATTCAATCTACTCCGTATCACTTATCGTTTTCGATATCCTCGTGCTGTTCATTCTTATCTTGGACACGGTGTATACGCCTCTCCCAATCGAATTAATTAGTTTTTTCTAACGACACCCAGAAATTGTAGACATTATTTTCAGTCCTGTTCGAAATAAGGTATATTTGAAAGAAATATACGAACCAACAATGTCAAAAACATCACAGAAAAACTCTCTGCAGTTTATAGTATCTCTGGGAATCATCGTTTCGCGCAAAGATTTATATTTTTGCGCTGAAAAGACAAACAGCCATTTCCATAAATATCCCCGCGGTTTATTGCCATCATTAAAATAATTTTCAGTGTTCACCGCATCCACAAGTGAAATATGATCGCAGTTTTCTATTAGAATTCCAAAATGTCTTTTATAACGCGTTCCCACCGACGGAACGCTACATGGGGCATTTTAATGCAAACCTCGTCTACTTTCAGCTCGAGCTCGTGTCAACAGCAGGCGAACCCGCGAGGATACCCGGAATACTAAGTATATTCATAAATCCAGTCAATTATTTTTTTCTTCGCTTGTCATGTCACGCCAGGTTGGTTCATTGATATCATTCGTGCCGGGATTTGGCATTGGAAAATATTTCTGGAGGCTTGTAGTTAAAAGTTGAGAGCGAGAGAGGTTTTACAGTGTGAAAATAGTTGATTCGAGATACTTTTACGTTCTTTTTGGTCCTAAAATAATCAATATCGGACCCAATGATCACTTACCTCACGGTGTGGGGGGTGGTCATTGGTTGATAATGCTGGCGCGCCCTCCCTAATGTATCGTGGCTTCGGGGGATAGGGCCTGACCAGCGCGAAAAAAAAATCTATGAACACCCGCAGCCACTCAACTTAGACACTCCAGCCCTAGTGCAGTTCGAAGCTTTCAACAGAGAGCTTCGACAGCCTGAGCTCAATGAACTGCACTACCCGATAACCCCGGATGACGTTCGAAGAGGCCTTGTGGGTTCCAAGAAATTTGCTGCTCCAGGCCCAGATGGGCTGAACACTTATTGGTAGAAAAACTACCAAGCACCCACCGCTATCTGGCCGGAGTTTTTAACTCATGGCTGGACGGAGAGCAGCCGATTCCGGATTGGTTTGTCGAGGGGCGGACCGTTCTCATCCCCAAAAGCGGAAATTTGTCGATTCCTAAGAATTATAGACCGATAAAATGCTTGAATTCGTGTTATAAGTTGTTTACAAGCATCTAATACACACGAATACTCACCTCAGTCGACCGAGTGTTCGAACGGATATATGAGCAGAGAGGGTCGAAGAGAGGAGTCGCTGGATGTAAAAAAAACCTGCTCATCGATAGATGTGAAACGCAGGACTCGATACAATATAAGCGTAACCTCTCTATGACCTGGATCGATTACCGTAAGGCATTTGATACAATTTCGTATGAGTTCATCTTGCATTTGCTCAGATGCCTTGCGGTACCCGAGAAAATAGTGAGATGCATTGAACAACTGATACCACTTCTGCGAACTCGCTTTACCATAACATCTAGTCAAGCGAGGGTCCAAACAGGGTAAGTCACTTTCAGAAGGGGTGTATTTCAAGGTGATTCCCTCAGTCCCCTTTTCTCTGCATCTCACTATTGCCATTATCCGTTGCGCTCAGAAATACTCGAGGGTATAACTGTGGCACCCCTGGAAACCGGAGGCACAAGGTCACCCATTTATTTTATATGGATGTCGGAGAGACGTATACTTACCTCGGAGTGGAACAACGCCACTCACAAAAGGTAACAGCAGTGAAAAACTCCCTCCGCGGCAAGCATCAGCACAAACTTCGTCAGATCCGGTCATCGGAACTGTCGAGGAAGAACAAAGTTGCTGCAACAAATATGCTGGACGTTCCAATCTTACTCTACTCGTTTGGAGTAGTGAAGTGGACTCGAGACGAGCTGTATCAACTCGACGTAAAGACCCGAAAAATGATGCATCTCTATAGGAGTTTGCATCCCAAATCGTACGTTCGGCTGTACTTCCCCCGACAACAGGGAGTCCGTGGACTTTTGAGTTTGAAGGGTCTACATGACAGAAAGGTACTGGATACAGCCTGTAAAGTTGTAAGGATTTCGGATCCCCTTCTTTGCATGGTCCGTGACCATGAGAGAGCAGGAATTGGAGCATTTCTCTTTAAGGCAGCTGCCTGAGCAGCTGATGAACTCGATTTAGTTTTCGATACTGCTCGAGGTGACCACAACTCTGTCATTGAATTGAAACTTGTTCAGCAAAAAGCTCAGATAAAAGCTGCACAGATCACCCCACTTTTGCGGAAACACAAGGATAAGCCAATGCATTGTGTCTTCTTCAAATAACATTGGAGACCTTGGCTTATCAAAGCGCCTGACCGTCACTTTTTTCAGGTCGAGTGGGCTGAAGTCGGAAACTGAGGGGTTCATCACGGCTTGCCAGGATGGTGTCTTCAACACCTTAGTCTACCGCAGTCGCGTGATGGATATAGAGGTTACTGACATAAGGTGCAGGGCCTGTCGTGAGGCACCCGAGACCCTAATGCACTTGCTATCAGCATACAAAATAGCATCAGCATGAAAATAGACATGAGACATCACCGAAGCTTTGAAGCTTGTGCTTAATATAGATGATTGTATTCATATAGTATAGGATACAACAGTAATACATAATATTAGAACAACAATTATGTATTGAAATATTTACCCAGGTACTATTGAACTTATTCCATAATTTTTTGTTTTTTTTTTCGTTGTTTTTTTTGTTATCATTGTCAAGGTAAGGTTTTGGTGTCTCATTTTGGTAGTCTCATAGTCAGTATTTGTCGTATTTGAGTGATACTGTTTATTGTAGAAAGTTCAGTTTGATAAGGTTATTGAATATGTTTTTATATGTAGTGTTCATCCATTGTTTTACATGGTATTCAAAAGGGTTATAACATTTAATAGATTCAAGGTTTTCTGGCAGTGAATTGTATATTCTTGGTGCCAGATATTCTGCTGAGCGTTGACAAATATTTTGATCTAAAACAGACTTGACACTTTAAACATCCTTCATTGTTCGTAACTGAAGAAATGGTTTACAACAATAAAATTTAAAATTTTCATCATTTTCGAATATTTACAAGTTTATGATGGTTCTTCCAATTTTATTCGACAGATATTATTTTGTTTTCAGTTGATATTAATTTACAACCTCTGCCGGTTATCTGTTTTATGAGAATTAATGAGTTTTGATACACAAATTTTAAATTTTCCCACTCTTTTGTACTTGTTTCATGTCAAGTCTGTGGATTTCTAGACATGTACAGGGTGACTTCGCTGTACTTCTCTATCTGAATTTTTCTGAGATGTTGTGAATATCTTCATCCATTGTTGTTATTGAGTCTTTTTATCGATTCATTTGGGAATAAATCATAAAGTGCTTTAGAACAGCCGCATCTGGCAAGACAAGTGGATAAATAACATCTTACCAGAGGCGTACGAATAGTAATTGCTACATGTGGAATATACTGTGTGTATGTGTAAATACTGTGTGGTGTGCATTACAGTAAATAAATCTGGGTATTTGATCCAAATAAATGGTAAAAATTTCATAGAAAACGATAGTTGGAAATTGAATTTGAATAGAACATATATAAGTACACCAGACCTATAAATACAAAATTACATTTATTATTACAAGGAAACAGTACAAAAACGAGTACAAAAAAGTTCTTCTACAATAAATTCCTTATTTAGCCCAAATAAAGCGTTCTATACACTGCCTCTTGTTAAGAATGTCTCTCGGTAGAGATTATATACAGAGTATTTTGCAAAATATTAGACGAAATATATCGTAACTGAAAAGTGCAATTGAGGCCGGCGAAGCTCGAATTCAAATGATGATTCAAAAACCACATGAGTGAATTAACGAACTAGAGATCGAAAATAGTTTTTTCGGAAGCAAAATCGAAGAATTGGAACAGGAACAGAAGTCCAATAATATTATCGTTTTTGTACTGAATGAAAAACGATACAAAATAACATTTGAGTATCATGGAGATGAGCTGAAAGCTCTTCTATAAGTAGCCATGACAATGAATCAAATTAGAAAACCTAATTTGTCTGGGTGCTCGAAAAAACTGCCCAGTGAAGATTGAATTCGTGTCCGATTACACAAAGAAGTATGTACTTTCCAATTACAAAAAATCAAAAGGGACCCGAATCTCTACAGCTAGTGATCTGACTGATCTGCAGAGGAAAGAACTTGGAGTTCCGAAGAGANTTGAAGTCCTATGTTGTTTAATTTCAATTGAATTTCCCGATCTTGTGGGATATCGATGGCACTGAGAATTGGACTCGTAGTCATCCATATTTTTCCACGTATAGACTAAACAACCATATATATAGATTGCTGTGAAAGTCAAAATTTTATTTTGTTTAAATGAGGGCCTACATGATTCGGTTCTATCTAGATTGAAAATGAGGCGAAGAATTCTTTTCTGAGCTATAAAAACACGATCCGCTCCTGTATAATCTCCCCACAAGATGACATTGTATGACAGTGTAGATTGAACCATCGAATAATACACGTTGATCAAAGAGTTTACATCCAAAACCTGACGTAGTTGCCATAGTGCATAAAAGCTGTTATTAAGTTTTCTAATAACATGGTTTGAATGAACTTTCCAAGGTAAATTTGTGTCAATGTGAACACCAAAAAATTTTGTTGTTCCACTTGGGAGAATTGTGACATTATTGACTAAAATTTGTATATGATCAATAAATCTTTCTATACCAAAAATTTGTATTAATACTGATTTTTCTGCATTTACGACAAGCTCATTATCATGACACCATGTCGTAAAATTATTGCTGATAAAATTCAGCCTCTCTTTGAGCTCTTCAGGACTATCTGCTGCTGCAGAAATCGATGTTTCATCAGCATAAAGTACAATCGAGGATGTTCCAATATACTCTGGCAGATCATTATTGTATAGCAGAATATATATATATATGGCACTCTCGACTTCAATTTGAGACAATCCAACTGATTGTCTAGTACTATCACACTTTGATATCTTTACCCAAATGCCCTACTGGAATCGAGAATTATTAGGGCTGTACATAAGCCTGAAGCTGTGAGAATATTATCGACTTCATGCAGGAAGGCGGTAGTGCAACTATGTCCTCTTCTAGATCCAAATTGTGTCGGACCTAGAACTGATTTTCCATTCATGTAATTCGTCAGCTGATGATCGACTAATTTTTCCAACACTTTTGACATTTCGTGTAAAATGACTATTGCACGAAGGTCCTTCAGAAGTGGAGGATCAGTAGTTTTTGGTAGTGGTAATATAAGAGATCGTATTCCTGAAAAGGGCAGGAATACTGCAGAGCTTCAGGGTGAAAACATATCCATAAACACAAGGATCTCTTCCCTCGTGGGTTGGGCTACCTATCGGGCGCGTCCCCTTTTGGCGGATAGGGGAACGGCCAGGGGACTGGAGGCCCTGTCCGGGAAGCCAATGTGGTCTTACAGACGCGGACGCTGGACTTCTGGTCAGTGGCAGAAATTAGTAGCGTGAGGGGAACCAAACCTCCCCAAAAGCCTTTGCAAAACATGCCGCCGTGGACCAACCTACCCAACACGCATGAATGAAACAAATACATAAACATACACAGAAAAAAGCAAAACCAATTGCGAGGCTGGACAGAAATGCTCACCTCAATCTATGGCGGTGGCTGGGGATGAACAGAAATGTCCACCCCAATGTACCGCTCGAAATGAGGCTGGACATAGCAGATCACCTCGTGATATAATACAAAGGTCAAGGCGTAAGTGCATTTGCGGCGCCAAGAATCAGAGAGGCAGGAGTGGCAGCAACTATAAGTGCACCCTCCTTCTACCCCACTCCACTTCCAACAGCAAGGGCACTTTCTGCGTCGGGGGGCCAAGAGCTCCACCTTGAATAAAGGCAAGGAACCGGCTGCCCCTGCAGGAAAGCGCCCTGACTTGAGCACCTCCACGATGGGAACCCCAAGGAGATTAAAGAACCCGCGCAACAACAGTAATGTCGCTGCACCTTCCAAAAAACTTCGTGAAGGGCGCCGTGAGACACCTCGAGGTTGCCAAAGAGAGTATGTGTTCGGCGAGTTTGGAGATGTCTCCTAGTGACCTGTCCACATCCCTGGAAAGGACAGAATGGACGATGACCTAGGAGGAAAACTCCTCGGGAGGATGTACAATGGGTCACATGTGGCCTAAGTTCTGTAGGTCTACACTCAACTTGTGATGCGTTATCTGTTACGAAAGCTGCCGTTACTTTGATATCTGATTTTGACGCATCCGTGTTAATTTTTTTATGTTCAGGAAAGTTGGATATCAGTGGAAGGAAGTTTCGAACTATCGTAACGGATGGTGTTTCGGTCTTGTTAAAACGGGTAAGGGAGAAATTTTATTCACTAAAAAATCGAACATCGTCAAGCCCACTCTCAAATTGAAAGGAAGCAACATCGAAGTCACGGAGAAAGTACAATATCTCGGAATGATCCTGGATGAAAAGCTCAGTTGGGACCCTCACATAAAAAAAACTTGTATCATCATGTCGGAACAGCCTGAATTTAATGAAAGTATTATCAAATCAGTGTTGGGGATCAGGCAACAAAACACTGCTCATGGTGTATAGAGCATATGCTTTAGTTGGTAACAAATTACTCAAGCTCTTGGATTCAGTTCATAACGTCGCACTCAGAAGTGTTCTCGGTGCACTACGTACCACACCAGTAGCCAGTTTATACTTCGAGTCGAGGGAGCCATCACTCTATAACTGACGACAATATTTGAGTCTCTAATACGCATCAAAATTGCAGCCAATACACACCATCCATCGCGCAAGTACACATTCTCCAAGACACTCCAAAACCTATTCGCGAATAGAAGGAGAATTGATCTTCCATTTTACGAAAGATTAAATCGGTATCCCCTTACAAATCAGATTCAATTCAATAATGTAGCAGAAACCAGTTTATCAGATATTCCCCCCAAACTGAAGAAACAGTTAGCGGAAGAACAAGGTGCCCCCAAATCCAATATATCTGACACTGAGACTATTTACATAATAATAACAATAATAATACATAAGAACTAGATAAAATTACTTATATACTTCAATGGAATATTAACGGGATATACACTCACCTTGAAATGCTCAAATTATTTATATCAGAAAATGAACCTCTTGTTATTTGCCTTCAAGAGACCCACTTGAAGAATAACCAAACATATCAAATGAAAAATTATAGCTCTTTTCA
Source organism: Leptinotarsa decemlineata (assembly GCF_000500325.1). Classification (NCBI taxonomy): domain Eukaryota; kingdom Metazoa; phylum Arthropoda; class Insecta; order Coleoptera; family Chrysomelidae; genus Leptinotarsa; species Leptinotarsa decemlineata. Next base: position 73,096 of record NW_019292698.1, read on the forward strand.
TAAAAACCGAACTGAGCAAACTAGAGGAAGTGGTGGAGTTGCAATATACGTGAAAAGATCGGTAAATGTTGAAAGCATCCCTTTGGCGACTAAATTGGAAGCAATTGCAATCAAAATAAAAGAAGCTAAAGAAGTGAACATCTGCAATATATATATACCACCCAATGTGGAAGTGTCCTACGCAGAGATCTATGGACTGTTTCAACAAATACCCAAACCCAGAATTATCCTAGGAGATTTCAATGCTCACAATATTCAGTGGGGATGTGTGGCAACAAATAGCAAAGGTAGAACTCTGATGGAAGCAATAGAGGAGGACAATCTAATAATACTCAATACTGAAGAAATAACCNCACCCAGAAATTGTAGACATTATTTTCAGTCCTGTTCGAAATAAGGTATATTTGAAAGAAATATACGAACCAACAATGTCAAAAACATCACAGAAAAACTTTCTGCAGTTTATAGTATCTCCGGGAATCATCGTTTCGCGCAAAGATTTATATTTTTGCGCTGAAAAGACAAACAGCCATTTCCATAAATATCCCCGCGGTTTATTGCCATCATTAAAATAATTTTCAGTGTTCACCGCATCCACAAGTGAAATATGATCGCAGTTTTCTATTAGAATTCCAAAATGTCTTTTATAACGCGTTCCCACCGACGGAACGCTACATGGGGCATTTTAATGCAAACCTCGTCTACTTTCAGCTCGAGCTCGTGTCAACAGCAGGCGAACCCGCGAGGATACCCGGAATACTAAGTATATTCATAAATCCAGTCAATTATTTTTTTTCTTCGCTTGTCATGTCACGCCAGGTTGGTTCATTGATATCATTCGTGCCGGGATTTGGCATTGGAAAATATTTCTGGAGGCTTGTAGTTAGGAGGGTTTTGAGAGCGAGAGCGGTTTTTCAGAGTGAAAATTGTTGATTTGAGATACTTTTACATTCTTTTTGGTCCTAAAATAATGAGTACATCCATTGTTTTGGAGTAAGTCACATCAAAACAACAGTGGAGGTACCGCGAACAACCTTGTGAAGATAAGAATTAGTGATAATTCAATAATATTATTATGGAATGTGAAGTGGGTTATGTTATAATCCATTGTAATTATTATTGTTTTTAATTTTGACGAAATAGAATTTTGATTCTGTTTGACTTTTACTTGTTATTATAGGTTTTATAGTTGTTTATTATTTGATGACATAATAATTTTGACTCGGCTATACTCTTATGTTGAGTTGAAATTCCTATAACTCAACGTATAGAGATTTTTCTCAACACCTCTAGTGGATTCAGGCTCAAATACAATTATTACTCACCCTAAATAATCTGAATAGCAGGTGTTCCTGTAAATAAATTTGGAAAAGACACGACTGAATATGAGAAAATGTAGAACAGTTTGATGAAATGTAAAATTCAAATTCCAAATATAAATTACGTAAAGAGAACAGCAAATAACTCGAGATATGTTCTATGGCTACACCGAACTGATTGAAGTGAATAACGGAACGCACTAACAGCATGTGAAATGTCAGTAATATCTCAGGAACACTATATGATTTTATACTCGTTCTCGATGTAAGTTCTTGGAATTATTATTTTGATTCAATTGTACAGCTTTTGTTTTTGGACGAATTATTTCTTTATATATGCATATCTTTTGATAGTGGATATGGAAAAGGTAAATACCTGGTTTTCCTTCAGTGAGTTGTGTATAGTGAAAATTTCTTATTAACTGGATCTTCCTTTCCTGTGATTGAAATCATCCAAGTACTGAATTTGTGATGGGATTTANGAATACGATGTGTTACATTTAGAAGAGAAGAGTTTGAAACTCAATCTTCTAGAATGTTTAGAAATCAATAGATTCAGGAATTCGGGTAATTTACTGAATGATCAATCAGAATTGAATAACTTTCCGTTACTGAATATTTTTTCAAATGTGGAAAATGGAACATAAGCTCAGGTAGTTTAATTCATTACAAACTTAGGTAAAAAATCAGGTACTTGACATACAGGTACTTCAAATTGTAAAATAAGGTATATATAGCAATGAAGGTGTAGAATTAGTTATTAAGACACGCCCGAGGAAGCCATTGTATGGCGAAACACGAGTTGCGTTTTTGTAAAACTGTCTAGTGAAAATCACACAATAAAGTGTTTTTAAAATACGTTAGTTATGGATTTCATCAAGTATCGGCCGATTCCATCATATTAGAACCAGAATATCAACGTTCAAATATAAATAGAGATTTATTACAAAGAAACAGTACAAAAAAGTTCTTCTACAATAAATTCCTTATTTGGCCCAAATAAAGCGTTCTATACACTGCCTCTTGTTATAAATGTCTCTCGGTAAAGATTATATACAGAGTATTTTGCAAAATATAAGACAAAATAAATCTAGACTGAAGAGTGTAATTGAGGCCAGCGAAGCTCGAATTCAAATGATGATTCAAAAACCACATGAGTGAATTAACGAACTAGAGATCGAAAATAGTTTTTTCGGAAGCAAAATCGAAGAATTGGAACAGGAACAGAAGTCCAATAATATTATCGTTTTTGTACTGAATGAAAAACGATACAAAATAACATTTGAGTATCATGGAGATGAGCTGAAAGCTCTTCTATAAGTAGCCATGACAATGAATCAAATTAGAAAACCTAATTTGTCTGGGTGCTCGAAAAAACTGCCCAGTGAAGATTGAATTCGTGTCCGATTACACAAAGAAGTATGTACTTTCCAATTACAAAAAATCAAAAGGGACCCGAATCTCTACAGCTAGTGATCTGACTGATCTGCAGAGGAAAGAACTTGGAGTTCCGAAGAGAAATCTCAAAATATACAGAGATACTCTGAATGAAAAAACATATATTAGGGAAAATAAACTAGTGGTTGACGGAAAAGAGCTTTCAGTAAATCAGCCTCTACAGGAAGAAAAAAAAATGGAGGACAAGATAGATCATTGTCGAAAGCAGGCAAGAATCTACCAGATAAGATACAGAATCGTAACGTAAAAGAAATCAAAACGAGATCTGGTCAGAGGAAAGGAAGTTGATGATATTTTGCTCAGGACGATGAATGTATTCTCAAAATATAATTCATTCTGTGATTGTGAATTTATATCGTATACTACAAATATTTTGATCTAAAACAGACTTAAAAAAAAAAGAGAGGACAAGATAGAAACTAGACACAGTAGTGCCCCTTCGACACCGACCGAACCACTCTTGATTGAATCTATCACAAAGGAGACGGAAAGCTTACTTCAAGAGGCCTACAACAAGTAGATCATTGTCGAAAGCAGGCAAGAATCTACCAGATAAGATACAGACTCGTAACATAGAATAAATCAAAACGAGATCTGGTTGAAGGAAAAGAAGTTAATGATATTCTGCTCAGGACGATGAATGTATTCTCAAAATATAATCCATTATGTCTTTGTAAATTCATATTGTTCACTAGAAATATTTTGATCTAAAACAGACTTGACACTTTTGGTGTAATTTAATTTGATCTGGTGAATTTGTATTGAATATTGCTACGTCATTTCCACAGCTTCAACAATTCGACAGTAGTCCTATTGCATGTTGACATGAATATCCTGAAAGATATTTGAAGCTTGTGAATTCATAACTGAGAAAGTGACCATGTTTCTATAGACCAAAAAACAGGTACTTACTGATGACGATTGCCTGGTGAAGTTTGGAAATGTCAGTGTATTCAGTTGGATATGAAAGTTTTCGCAATCACAATGAAGAAATATATGCTATATTTTTCTGTAGTGCCTATAAATGCTAGATATCCATCCACTCAGGATCTTCTGTATACTTCTCACTTTTTGATTCATCGTCTTTTTCACTTGAACCTTCAGAATCTTCCCTCCAATTTTTTATAATCAACTAGACAATTGTCAGTTGCAGCTCCAACAAAATTATTAATATCTTCATCAACTTCTACAGAAGCCTCATCAGCGTCTTCAGGTTTGAAAGAGATATAGAGCTGGGTGTCGTCTGCGTATAGATGAGAAAAAATTGTTTAAGGAATTTGAAGAGCTAACTGAAATGAATAGAGAAAAGAAGTGGATCTAGGTTTGAACCTTATTGCACTATCGACTTCAATTCGAGACAGTGTACTAGTACTATCACACTTTGACATCTTTCCCCAAATGCTCTACTGGAATCGAGAATTATTAGGGATGTACATACGCCTGATGCTGTTATTATCGACTTCATGCAGGAAGGCGGTAGTGCAACTATGTCCTCTCCTAGATCCAAATTGTGTCGGAGCTAGAACTGATTTTTCATTCATGTAATTCGTCAGCTGATGATCGACTACTTTCTCCAACATTTTTGACATTTTGTGTGAAATACTTATTGCACGAAGGTCCTTCAGAACTGGAGGATCAGTAGTTTTTGTTAGTGGTGATATAAGAGAGCGTATTCCGGAAAAAGGCAGCAAGGCTGCAGAACTTCAGGGTGGAAACATATCCATAAACACAACGATCTCCATCCTCGTGGGTTGGGCTACCTATCGGGGGCGTCTCCGGGTGGCGGATAGGGAAACGGCTAGGGGACTGGAGGCCCTGTCCTGGGAGCCAATGTGGTCTTACAGACGCGGACGCTGGATTCCTGGTCAGTGGCAGAAATGAGTAGCGTGAGGGGAACCAAACCTTCCCAAAAGCCTTTGCGAAACATGCGACCGTGGACCAGCCTACCTAAGCTGAGGTGTGAGAAATCGTGACGACAGCTGAATGGCCGCAGGGTGATATGCGGTTATGAACGATCCTTTTGGGGAACCGGGCGGAACCTCAATGTAATCAGCCTTTCTGTGGTTACGCGGGACTCTGCCAGAGTTACCAATTCTTCCTCTGCTACTCGTGAGAACAATTATGAATGGAACAAATACAAAAACCTATACAGAAAAAAACAAAAACCAAAAGGACAAAAAGAAAAAAAAAGCCAAAGAGGCAGGAGTGGCAGCAACTATAAGTGCACCCTCCTCCTCCCCCACTCCATCTCAAACAGCAAGGGCACTTCCTGTGGAGGGCGACGAGAGCTCCGCCTTGAATAAAGCCAAGGAACCGGCTCCGCCTGCAGGAAAGCTCCCTCACTTGAGCACCTCCACGATGGGAACCCCAAGAAGGTTAAAGAAGCCACTCAACAACAGTAATGTCGCTGCACCTTTCAAAAACCTCCACGAAGGCCGCCATGAGACACCTCAAGGTTGGCAAAGGGAGTTTGTGTTCGGCGAGTCTGGTCATTCACCTGCCGATATAAAGGAGATGTCTCCTAGTGACCTGTCCACCTCCCTGGAAGGGACACAATGGACGGTGACCTAGGAGGACAACTCCTCGGGAGGATGTACAATGGGTCACATGTAGCCTAAGTGCTGTGGGTCTACACTCACCCTTCCTACTCTACAGGTACAGAAGGGTCTCCATCTTCCAAAAAAAAGGTTTCCCTCTCTTTCTCATGTACTCCGTGGAGATATATTTAATTGAGATTATTTAGGATGAGAATAAAACAAAAGTCGCTGCTGCGTCATACATTATTATTTTTACTTCAAAATCAATTCAGCTATTATTCGATACTGAGCTCATTTTCAGAAGGTGTAGGATAAATCACGAGCCCTCCGTAACGATATCCAAGGCGGCAGTGAATTCCTTTTGCCGGTGCATTAGTAAATCGACTGTAGTCAGTGGTGAATCAGCAATATATCCCAGTCAACAGTTGTTGGTGGCGAGTTATTGTTCCCCAGCGGGCTATTTTCTTTCAACACCAGAGCGGCTTTGAAATCTATGGCAGATTGTCTATAAGATCTGCACCTTTATCCGTATTTCTTCGAGGAAGTTGTGAGATATCTGCGCCGTTCTGCAGGATGAATTTTCCAACATATTCAGCGGTCCATGTATTGTTTCCAAATGGGGAAAGTCGATAAACGAGAGGAACATAGTGGAAACCTTGTCTGGCAGACGTTGTGATTGTGACGGGAGTGTTGTGAAAATGTATTAATGATTATTTGTATTCATCAACTTCATATCGAATATTATATATGATCGCCATGAAAATGATATTTATTTTTAATTAATCGATCATATTAAGTACGTTTTATATTTCATTGTTGGTAACCATGAACTCCGTCATGAATGCCAAATGAAAAAGCTATTCGTCCGTTAACGGAGGATATAAGGGCCTCATTCGACAGAGTGTCGGGGCCTTCTATTTCGGAAGGGGTCGTCTACAGCATAATCTATAGCTTTCCTAACTAACGTTGTCCATAGGGAGAAAATATTATATTATTTTCTGTTGGGAGTTTTAAGGGCACGGTGGAAGGGTTAGTCGTGATATTCTTCAGTTTACTTCGAGAGAGCGTTAAATAAAAAGCTACACAACATAGAAGTTAGTTGTTCGGGAAACGTGAAGCGTCTCAAACTGTCAGCATTGAATATAAATGAAAAACCAATTGTTATCAATGTTAATAATTCTTTAAGAAAACAATATCCGCCTGAAATGAAAAGTAAGGAAGAAGTAGTGCGAAAATGCATGAGAAGGAGCGGTGTCAATATATCGACAATTTTACAAATTCCTATGGAACTCAAAGAAAACAACAGCTTTTTGGAGCTGAAAGTATCCACTGACAGAAAGTGTTTGGTTATCGACGAAGAAGTTGAGAATTCTATCAGGAGAACAGTACACTCCTTTACATAAAAAATACATCAAATCAAGTTTTGTCAGTTATTCGTGAAAACATTTTTTCCTGATCATACCACAGGTAGTACAGAAATAGTAATGGTCAATTGTACGCTCTCTACAAAAATTAGTTGAAGAAGGTTTTCGAATACAAATTTATCACAAGAATCGGGTGCCAAACCTCATGTGACTATATATCCTGCAGGAATTGAAAACAACTCCAGCATTAACGAATAATTAATTCACTAATAAGATAACATGATGATATTTATATTTCATCAATCCAATAATCCAGAACGGGGATTTGAGGACCGTGGTGGAGACTGACCCATCACAAACGGTGCCTGGGAAGCGGAAGAACTAGGCGTTCGCTCCTATACGGTTTCTGATGGTTAAAAACGTTTTGGGACGGTCAAAAGGCTCAAAAAGTGGGTAATCTACGATTTGAACGATCGACTAAAATTGTCAGATTTCGAGGTATGTTCTTCTTTGTTCTAGTATAACCAAATCGATCCTTTTCGGATCGGATTGTTATGTGTGATGAAAAGAGGACCCTTTAAGACAATAGGACAGTAGTTGGATACCGATGAGCTACCCAGGCACTTTCCAGAAGTGGAAACTTACCAAAATAAGACCGTGGGGACAGAATGGTAGTCAGCAGCTGATGTGATTCACTATAACTTTCTGCAACAGCATCAAACCACCACAGAAGTCATATTTTGAATGAATCGAAGAAATGTATCGAAAATTGCGGCAGCAACACCCATCAGTCAACGGAAGAGTTCCAATTCTGCACATCTACATTTCAAACATCCCAATCACGAAAATGGCATTCACTGTAAAACATAATTATCTACATGACCTGCTAGTGGAAATCCCTGTTCTACTAGTTGTTCATATATCTCTCAGACATAAGGAAAAGAAGCCCTGATTCTTCTCCGTTTGGATCAAAGTCGACAATGAGGATGAGCTCCTCCAGTCCCTTTCCAGTCGAATTCTCTGTCGTACACCGAAAGCTCTCGGAAAATTTCTTATCGTGTTTTACCGACAACGTTACCCGTTTCCGTCATATCCTAATCCGATTGCGAGTCCAATAAACAAGAATTCCGATCTAAAAATGAACACTATACAATCTCCTCCGAACGTTTCAATGTCACATGAATCGAAAATAATAATGGGATTTGGAGTTACAGTATATGCCGTTCGGATATCCCGCGGAGGCGACACGATTTCAGCTCTGGGAGCAGAATTAAATACCCGGGTTTGCGGGGCAACTGAATATGAGGCTTCCTTGATCTTAACGAATCTGTCGCGGGATATTTTTGAAAAGAATATCAGCAAGGGAAAGGATGTATACATAGGATTAGGTGCACATATCCGAAATATGTTGTGGGAATTTTCGTGGCGAAAAGAAATGAATGAATAAGTCAATTTTCTCATCAGTTCGGACTTTCATTGTCTAATGTGATATAAAATGATTTGAAATCCCTTAAGAAAATCAAAAAAATTGAAATGAATGGCTGAAAAAAAATATATTGAGCAAAGCAACTGTGAAATGAAATTACAATAAAATAAAATATAATAATAATAATAATGATGGATGATTTTTTTTCTCCGAGCGGGTCGATTGTGGGAGCCCCTTCCGTGATTATTGGAAACCAAGTGTTGGGTCCATCGGGTGGTTAGCCCTGTGGATCCACAGCCGGCAACGGAGGGAGAATAGAGTTCTCCTTCCCGGGTGCGCCTGGACTGCCGGTCCGGTTTTGCACCAGTTGCTCAGGTAAGTGGTGTCGCAACTAACCAAAGGCCAAGGGTTTTAGTGGCCATCCCTGCCTCCACGTGTTGTGGATAATCCGCCGACCGCTGATCAGGTGGAATCCTTCTGGAAGGATATCTATGAACACCCGTAACCCCTCAACTTAGACACTCCAGCCCTAGCGCAGTTCGAAGCCTTCAACAGAGAGCTTCAACAGCCTGAGTTCAATGAACTGCGCAACCCGATAACCCCGGATGACGTTCGAAGAGCCCTTGTGGGTTTCAAGAAATTTGCTACTCCAGGCCCAAATGGGCTGAACACTTATTGGTAGAAAAACTACCAAGCACCCACCGCTATCTGGCCAGAGTTTTCAACTCATGGCTGGACGGAGAGCAGCCGATTCCGGATTGGTTTGTTGAGGAGTGGATCGTTCTTATTTCCAAATGCGGAGATTTATCGATTCCTAAGAATTACAGACCGATAACATGTTTGAATTCGTGTTATAAGTTGTTTACAAGCATCTTATACACACGAATACTCACCGCATTTCACCGAGTGTTATATATGAGCAGAGAGGGTCGAAGAGAGGAGTCTCTGGATGTAAACAGAACCTGCTCATCGATAGATGTGTAACGCAGGACTCGATACAATATAAGCCTAACCTCTCTATGGCCTGTATCGATTACCGTAAGGCATTTGATACAATTTCGCATGAGCTCATCTTGCATTTGCTCAGATGCCTTGCGGTACACGACAAAATGGTGAGATGCATTGAACAACTGATACCACTTTGGCGAACTCGCTTTACCATAACATCTGTTCAAGCAAGAGTCCAAACAGGGTGGGTCACTTTCAGAAGAGGTGTATTTCGGGATGATTCCCTCAGTCCCCTTCTCTACTGCATCTCACTATTGCCATTATCCGTTGCGCTCAGAAATACTCGAGGGTATAACTGTGGCACCCCCGGAAACCGGAGGCACAAGGTCACCCATTTGTTTTATATGGATGATCTTAAACTTTATGCCTCTGGAGAGAAGGATCTCAATCTTAAAATCATACCGGCTTGCCGCACTAAGGCAGAAATCTTAGCCGCACAGATGCAGAAGGCTGTCATTCTTGGCTCACTGCGCTTGCTCAGGGCACATGATTCTCGGACCCAATGAGCACTTACCCCACGGTGTGGGGAGTGGTCATTGGTTGATAATGCTGGCGCACCCTCCCGAATGTATCGGGGATTCGGAGGATAGGAAATAATGTCAATTTCCAAAAATAGAAAAATACAGAAAGAAAAAAAGGCGATCCAACTTTAAAAATAGACATGAGACATCACTGAAGCTTTGAATCTTGTGCGTAATATAGATGATTGTATTCATATAGTATAGGATACAACAGTGATACATAATATTAGAACAACAATTATGTATTGAAATATTTACACAGGTACTATTAAACTCATTCCATAATTTTTTGTTTTTTTTTTCGTTGTTGTTTTCGTTATCATTGTCAAGGTAAGGTTGTGGTGTCTGATTTTGGTAGTCTCATAGTCAGTATTTGTCGTATTTGAGTGATTTGGAGTGTAACTGTTTATTGTAGAAAGTTCAGTTTGATAAGGTTATTGAATATGTTTTTATATGTAGTGTTCATCCATTGTTTTACATAGTATTCAAAAGGGTTATAACATTTGATAGAATTAAGGTTTTCTGGCAGTGAATTGTATATTCTTGGTGCCAGATATTCTGCTGAGCGTTGATCGGCTGTTTTTTCGCAGGTAATTTTTCAATAGAGTTTCATAACGATCGTCGATGGGTGTTACCTTGATTTAATTCTTACGGATACACATTGGGATTCGTTGACAAAATATTCGTCTCATATCAAGAACATTGGTCTCTGAAAATAGCTTGTCACTGGGGTATCTTATGTTCTTCTTCAAAATCATTCTCGGAATCAATTTTTGTATAATACTCAAATTATGTATAATATTCGCTGTTCCACCTCCCAACCTAAGGTTCCCTAGGAAACCTGATGTCGCACAAGTGCATAGTACAGTTTTTTTAAGTTTTTCACATACAAAAATACCACTAAGTACTTGAATTTTGTGAGAAAGGCTTCTCAATTTATTTTTCACCTGCTCGATATGTAAATCCCATCTCAAGTGTCTATCAATTATTATTCCTAAATATTTCAAGTGATCTTTTTCTTCTATAAGAGATTTGTCTTCAATGTCTAGGGCTCCCAAGTTTGGAAGGTGATTTGAGTAAGATGTGAAAGGCAAATTATATATTTTTCAAGTATTGACTGTTAGTTTGTTGTATTTGAATCAGTAACATACACTACTCAGGTTTTGTTCTGTTGTTGTTTTCCAATCTGTCCATGTTTACCCCTTGTAGATTATTGCCATATCATCTGCAAAACTGATGAGTTTACCATCAGATGGTAATGCCATCAAATCATTTACATATATGTAGTAAATACTAAGGGTCCCAGCACCGAACCCTGTGTTACACTGTAAGTGATTATTTATGTTTATAGTAGATAAAAAGGGTCCATGCACCAAACCCTGTGGTACACCGTAAGTGACAGTCCTGAAATAGCTTTTATTCCTTCAATTTCAACTGTTTGTTTTCGATCTGATAGCTGATCTTCAAACAATTGGTGGGAATGTCCTCTTATGCCGTAGGAGTAGCATACAGTATCAAATGCTTTCGACAGATCTACAAAAATGCCTAATAAAGGGATCTCCTTATCTGATGAGTTGTAGATTTCTGAATACATGCAAAAATTGAATATTGAACAATAAAAAAGAAATAAAAATTCAAAAATTTCAAGTCAAGTCACTTAATGACGTTTCGATTTTTGATATCCACATCTACTTCAAGTAATGACTGAACTCATTATTCCGCGAGACGAATATTTATAGATCATTCCAGTGCTTTCACCTATCCCCTCTTTCTTCTATCCGTTTCACCGGTTCAACAGGAGCTGACCGTTTGGCAGTAATTCAAACCATTTTGTGTTACATTCTACCTTTCCAATTACTATAAATATCCGGTCATCCTTATTCGGAACATTTCTCAAAACACATCTTCTTGTCCAAGTTTCGAGTGAGGCATAAAGATTCTCTACATCAAACTGCGCTAAGATTCCCAGCGGAGTTCCCTCGAGGAGATATAAAATCATGTTTGCAGCCTGTAAGTTGTAAAACTCGCCGTTGAAGAGCAACCTCTTATTTCTTAGGATTATACATGAAACTCCGTCCATGAAACTTCAAGTTCGGAGATGGGCCAATCTGAGTTGTAACTACTTAGATAGCCATCGGAAATGTTGCCGTAAACTTTGACCGTAGGTTTATTGCAACTACTTAATGCATTTATACAAAGTTATTCACAATGAACTCCTCTAGGGCGACACCATAGAATGGGGGATGGGTAAGGTTTATGATACAAAGAGTGAACAAACTATCTGAAAGTGAATATCGAGAAAATCACTTCAATGGTGTGAAAACTTTCGTTTTCTTCACAATAGAGAAGTAAGTCCACAACGAATTGCCATTGTTAGACGTATTGGTGGAGAGGACCGACACTGAGTTGGAAACATCTGTCTATCGAAAACCCAGTCACATGGGCAGTATATGAATCACTAATCCAGCCACCAGCTATCTACTGATACTACAAAGGAAGGTCTCGAGATGGAGCCAGGTATCATCAACCGTCACAACCAGTGCCTGCCCTTTTCTGCATCAGATGATTGCCGGAAAGGATAAGAAAAATTGAGTACAACTACGATATCGAAATCTCAAGTCGAGTTAAAATATGCTTTATTGTCTGAAGATTCATATCTCATTGACAAAGCTTGGTTGAATAATCAAATAAAAAAACAAACAAACAAAATTACACATATTAGCTATCACTACTCGATCATATGAAACTATAAACTATAAAATAATACAGTGTGTAACAACGAAAACTTAACAGAGCCGTTTTTGAAAATAAAAAGTGAGATTTTTAAAAAAATCTCGGACACGTCGATTTCTAATTGAAGGGGGACACCTTTCAAACTAATCAGATTTTTTGTAGTACGCACCCCCTCGGAGGGGTGCGTCAGGTCTGCCAGGTAGGGGGACAGGGGATTTCCCATGGCCGTTCCTTTTTGTTGTTCATAAAAGCAACCTTCTACCTGGAAACGATTTTGTTTCATACACAAATTGGTAAGAGAAACGAATTCATCTTAGACCTGCAAGCTTTCGCAGATGATCTTAGAGAAGACCATATCAAATATCACTTCGACAACACAGTTTGAGGATTACGAGCGCAGTGAGTCTGGTGTAATATAGACTTTACCGATACAATACTTGATACCTTGACAGAAAAGAGGTTGATCTGCAAGATTTCATACACAACCTTGACATTTTGGCTAGAACCACGTCATGAAGGGTAGCCGGTGATATCCTGTAAAGAACTTTGGGGCGATGTTCATAGTTGCTGCCAAAGTGTGCGGATATACGTAACCGTCGCAAAAACTGTTATGGTACCCTTCACCAAGAAAGAAAATGATTCAACTACCTTTTTATTCATTTTTGCTACCAATACATTACCTTCCAAAATTTCAGGAAGGTTTTATACAATTGATTCACGGCAAACGATTTCACAACTCAGTTGACGACTTTCGCCTCGATTCACAATCATCTGAGGATTGATATTTTGAATAACAATTGAACTATTATCTGACAAATTTTTAGCTGAAAGGAAAGGGTAAAACCCTCATAGTGGAAATTATAGAATAAACTCTATTGCTTAGTTTTTTTAAAATATAGATTTTCATCAAGTATCGGCCAGTTCTATTCAATTATGAAAGAAAAGTACTGAAAATTTATGTTTTAAGGCATATTTGCTACGAGCAGATCATGTTCAATTCACTACCCCTTCAATCATAATACGTTCAAGTTACAGTTCCTTCAACTTCAGTTAGATTTCGAAATCCTATAAGGAAATCAGTATGATAATCTGGATATAATACCACATGTATTAATTTATTCAATTCATTGATAGTTGAAACACTCTTGTGACCGTACAATAAAATATTATTCTGATTATTTTTTCTCGCTCCTATTCAGCGAGTATCTTATAAAAATGCAATATTGCACAGGGTTTTGAATCACTATAGAAGTGGGCGAATTAAGAATACATATACGAAGGAAGGCTACGTAAACTTATTTTTCATTTGGTACACTTTCTCAAAAATAGGTTACCGTTATAGATAAAGAGAGAGTCTAAAAGAGGAACCACGTTCAAAATAAACTCTTCACAGAGATATGTAGATCATGAGTACAAAGTAATTTCGTGTAATTCAATATTTATGTGGAAGTGGGTGTTACGGAAGAGGTTTTTTTCTCCAGTTTGTATCTGAAAGTGAGTTTTATGCATGATTCATACATTTTTGTGGAGAATTCATCAAATTTCTTCCTTTATTTGCTCGTCTTCCTTCGGAATTTTCCCATTTTTTTCAAATTTTGATTTCAGAAACACAAACTATAATAAACCAGACATTGGTAAAGGAACACCTGATGAAAGTAGTTATTTTCTTGGATCCATTCATTTCTGAAGAGCATTTCACAATGGTGATAATTTTCACAATAACAAGTACCAAAATATCCCTCAATTATTCATTTCAATCCCGAGTTGGCGCCCCTGGCCTCTGAATATTGAGCATCTCGTGCAAATAAGGCAACGTGCCGTTATTCAATTTGGAGTTCTTGTTTTTGCCGAATGGAGATAAACATGTTATTGTGGTGCGCTACGAGGATGTTTGATTATCATTTTATTTCCATTATCGCTTCTGTTTCGTGAATAAATTAAACAATGGTTCATGCCGCTCTCGTGGATGTACAAACAATTATTTGTGATGAAGAAATAACACGTTATACGGCAGACTTGGCCTTCTGGCGCGTTGAGAAAATTGTAAATTGGCAGGAAATAAGACAAAGTGTCGACTTGTTGAACTTTATTGACGTTGATGAGATTTACTGTATTATGTTGTATACAGGCCGTTTCCTTCACCATGTGGTAACATTGCCATGTTAGGAATCACACGTTAAAAGGTAAGACCTCGTTAGTCCTCAGCTCGCACAAGTTTCTCAACTTCTGAAAGTTGTCGTTCGTATGGGGGCGACAGCTGATTAATGGAAAAACATATTTCAAACAGATTGCTATATTCTAAACCGTAACAGATACAAAGACGATTAGATAGGAAAAAAGGTAACTGTCATCGGGAATAATACAATGATCGAAAAAAATTTACGTGTACTCTCGCCCTTTTCGATTTATACAGGGAAAACACAATCCAAGGGTATATCATATTTAATATTTTTACAGCGTTTCATTTGAAATAACTACCATCATTAGTGACAACAATTTGAAATTACGGTTCCATCGTTACTTCTTTTGTAAATTGTTTCGATTTCTACAAAATATGATTCAGGCAACCCAATAAATTCGACAGGTAGGTACCCTAACACAATGGTTTGATTATTTGACGAACGATACATATTCTGATTTTCTCTCTACTCAAACTTAAATTTCTACCACGTAGTAACGGCTACATCCATCAAATAATTGACTAATTAATCAATAATTATTCATCTTCATCACGAACGAGTCTCTGTGATCAGCTGTGATGGCGTCATAGCAACAGAATTCAGAGTGGGGCGGAGTGAGAGAGTAATAGATAGAGAAAAAGTGAATAGACAATAGAGAAATAGAAATTCGGAGAGGGAAATATAGGTATCACACAGTTGCACGCATTAAACATTATCTGAGAATTTTTGTAATTTCGGCTTGCGAAAATCATCAGATTATATTTTCTCGTTATCCTTGAATTACTTTTTTCAAAATAAAAAAAATTTGCTACGCTCAAGAATGTCAAAATGACGTTATTTTTCTACAACTTTGCTGCACTCCCCTTTCTTTACGTCACTCACAAATTGTCAGATTACTGGAATATACACTTTTTAGCAAGTGATTGACTCACCCTATCTTAATCTGATGCGCTCGAGAACTTCTGATGATCATTTTTTTTACTAATCTGATCCTTTATCCCTCACAGGCGGCCTTATATATGGGGCTCATATTTGGTGGAGGTACTTAACCGGGTACAAGGTATCCCCCTGTATATTAATCTGCCGCGCTTTAGTAAATCCCGAAATCCCCGCTTGTTTTGGGGATTGGCATGATTTGAAGCTAAGACAATATCATCATTTTGGTACATTCGATTTCGATGTAGATTGTCAACTGTTGGGCGATTCTTTAATACACCTCCGGTTTGAGTGAAAAGTCTATTTACAGAGGTTGCCATTTCATGTCGAATAAGTTTCAGTTGTGGATGTCTCCGGTTGAATCACCAAATAACCTTTCGATTACATGTTCTTCTCATGACTTGAGTATTTTGTTACTGTTTTTGACACATTTACTCTCAAACTGACAATTGGGGTGGATATAAATAGTTCATTTGTTGATTTTTACTTCCCTTAATACAACCATTACAAGGAAAAACATCGTCTTTTGTGAAGAATTCAAGGCATTTTGTCGAACTACTAGGGTCAATTGAGGTCACACAGGAAGATCAACTGATTAGTTTCGACGTGGAAAGCCTTTACACCAACGTTCCGGTCGAAGAAGCACTCCAAATCATACAGAGAAAGCTATCCGAAGACGGGAACCTGAAAGAGAGAACGAATCCACCTATAGAAGTAATCATGGAATTACTAGGATGCTGTGTACGAAACTGTTATTTCCAACTGAAGGACGAATTCTTTACACAAGATGAGGGACTGCCAATGGGATCGTCACTTCCACCAGTCATAGCCAACATATATATGGAGTGGTTTGA
>NW_019292699.1:0-49462 GCF_000500325.1 Leptinotarsa decemlineata
GATTCTCAACTCGTGATGAATGAATCTTTCTATGTTTCCACTCGAAAGCGATTTGACACATCCTTTTTTTTTCTCTTCGGCAATAGTGGAGTTCACAAAAACTGTCATTGCATAACGCCTGATTAACATATGAACAATGATTTTCGTTCAGCCCATGACAGTGTCGACGCCTAAATCAAATGTTAATTTAAGCAGTCTAGGAAGACGTATTCCAAACGGCGTGTGGAACATTAACATATAATATGTTATTATTCTTATTTAATAACAATGCGAGGTGTGAGTCGGTCCCATCCTCATCCTGGCCCACAGCCGAGAATTATAATACCTAGAGAAGCGAATTTGCATTTGGAGATGACATTTTCATATCGATTTCATTAGAAGACTCTCAGGTCGAGGACACATGAAGGTTGTTGACTTTTGTGAATAATTTAGCGCATTATAAAGAGAAAATACACCAATTTTTTCTACAGCTTTTTTGAATAACAGTTATTTTATTCCATTTTCATCACTTGATGATGATAATAATAAAAATGATCTTGCTCTACTCGTTTGGACTCGAGAGGACCTTTATCAACTCGACGTGAAGACATCCCAAATCGTCCGTTCCATGGTTGTCCTTCCGCTGCAAACAGGGAAGCCGTGAACTTTTGAATCTGGAGTGTCTATATGGACTGTCGTCAGAAATTGGAGCATATTTCTCTTTAGGGCAGCTGCTCGAGCAGCTGGTGAATTCGGTTAAGTTTTCGACACTGATCGAGGTGATCACAACTCCGCTACAGAGTTGGAACCCGTTCAGCCAAAGGCCCATATAAAAGCCGCAGAGATCGCTACACTCCTGCGGCAAACAAAGATAATCCAATGCATATGGAGTCTTCTTCAATAACATTGAAGACCTTGGCTTATCAAAGCGCCTGACCTTATCTTCCCACAGGTCGGGTGGTCTGAAGTCGGAGTGGTTCATTATGGTCTGCCAGAATTACGTCTTCAGCACCTCAGAACCATGGGAATACAGAACTAGACGCTTTCCTGAAGCACATCAACAACGTAAGATTTTCCATCACTTTCACAATGGAGTAAGAAGTCCACAACGAATTGCCTTTCTTAAACGTATTGGTGAAGAGGAACGACACTAAATGGGAAACATCTGTATATCGAGAACCCACTCTTAAGGACAGTATCTGAACCAGAAATCCAACCACCATCGATCGACTACGAGAGGAATCATCAAGACTCTACTAGACCGTGCTTTCGAGCTCTGTAATACAAGGAAAGGTCTTGAAAAGAAACTAGGTATCACTAAAAATGACCTTCGATGAAATGGTTACTCCAGAGTGATAGTAGAACAGAGTTCAGCTAAAAGACAGCAGAAGCTCCACAAGGAAGAGGAGCCGCCACAACAAGTACGTGTACTTACCTACACCAGAGAATTATTGTAAAGGATAAGAAACATTGGGTCCAAGTATAACATCAGGACCTGCTTCAGATCTGGGAACACTATCCGTAGCAGCCTCACAAAAACGAGGCCACCAAACGCGGACTGTGATTCCAAGAATTGCATTACCTAGCACAAGAAACACACACAGCGAGGAGAAACCAGCAAATCCGGTATAGCAGAACATGTTTGGACTCATTTATATAACATCAAGTGGGCTCAAGCTGAAATCATTCACAAAGAGGAGCACTAGTTCAAAATTCAAAAAAGCCGCGTATATGTTGTCCAACAACGCATTTAGTCAAAGCAGTGTAGAGATACGTAACATATGGAAACTTCTAATCAAGCGAAAAACGACCAACTTCCGCCAAACGGTCATTTCCCGCTAAAACCAGTGAACCGGAGAGAGGGAAGAGGAGATAGGTGAAAGCACTCTATAAATAGTTAGATCTCGGAGGAATGAGTCCAGTTATTATCCGAAGACGATTGTGGATACTAACAATCGAAACGTCGTGACGTAACTTGGTTTGGAATCTTTCAGTTTTGATTTCTTGGTAATGTTTTCAATTTTCAATTATAGATGACATTTGATGGGATTTTAATGCCCATTCGTTTAATAGCTTCGGCTGATTGAAACTGGAATGGCTTCATTTTGTGTAGACGCAAATCATTCAAAGGGACAGTGCGGTGATTGGTATGTTGCCCAACAAGGAAGAGCTAGACACTGTAACTTACAAATTGGGTGTAATAGTTTTTTGGTCAATCACAATGAATTTGTTGCATCTGAATACTGGTTGAAGGTATACGCTGTCTGTTGAAAAAAATGAGGTGAATTTTTATTTTTCAAATTATATTCATTCATTCATCAATTTCCATTTCGTCTCCTTCATAGTAGTTTTGTTCAGATATAATACACTTCTGCCAGCGTTTTTTCCAATCTTCGAAACAGTTCTGATATGCACTTTTTGGTATGTCCTTGAGCTGTCTTAGCGATTCGTTTCTCATTCACTCAATTGTCTTACATAAAAAGGCCCTGGCGAAGCTCTCGGGCTTACAGTGACAGGCTTGGCTAGCCATCAGTGGTGTCGTCAGTACCACACCGTCAGCGGCCATGGTGATCCTTCTAGATCTACCTCCTCTTCACATTTTTCTGGAGAGCCTAGAGGGACTGCATATACACTTGTGCATATTGCGAATTGCACAAATCACTTTAATGCAGAGTGCAACAAACTGTTAGTTGACATTGGAAGTCATGGCATTCTGGAAATGACCTCCGACTTTATGCCTCCAACTGTCAACTGCTAACTGCTCTTATAAAGTACTGTTTCCGAGTAAAGAGTACTGGATCCTTCGGAAGAAGGAAATATCGAGAGCAGATAGTTGTTGGTTCACGAATGGATCAAAAAACATCTTCCAGTTCTCGTGCAGGTGTTTTTAGTCGCAGACACAGAACAGAGAAAGCAACCAGCCTAGAAACCTATGCGACAGTATTTCAAGCAGAAATTTACGTTATTGAATTGTGTGCGGAGAGATTGGAAGAACCCAATCCCAAACACAAGTCAATAAAAATATTCTCGGACAGTCAGGTGGCGTTGAAAACTCATGGCTCCTACTGAGCAACGTCTAAATTGATAGCAAATTGTCAAAAACGACTTTTCTCGATAAGAAGACGTAACAGATTGTCTCTGGTCTGGGTTCCTGACCATAGTGGCCTGAAAGGCAATGAGGCTGCTGACTTCCTTGCAAAAGAAGGTGCTGCAGGCAGCTTCATCGAACGAGAACCTGTCATTGGCATCGCTTCAGGCTTTGCCAAACAAAGATTGAACACCTGAATGAAAAGAAGATGTATGGACTTCTGACTGAATCTTCCAGGATTGGCTCACTCCGAGGCGTTTATTCATCCTTCGCAGCTTGATACGAAACAGTTGTTGCACTACAGAAGGGATGAACTACGATGTTCAAAAGGCCTTCTTACAGGTAACTGTCATCTGAATCATCATATGCGGACTGTCTGAAGACAGTGTGGGCCTCTGTTTGGGAAATGATGAAACAGCAGAGCACAAACTTCGTGCCTGCCCCGCTGGGGCAGAGCCGTACTCTCACCATCTGACCTGAAAGACCACTCACCATACAAACCGATCGGCTTCGTTGAGAAGCTAGCTTGTGTAGGGTTGTGGAGGGTCGAATAAACCCACTCACTTTTGACCTTACCCAACCTTAACTAACCTCAATCGTCGCAGAGGAATAAATCTGGTGAATATGGTAGCTGAGGTATGATTACCGTATGGTTTTTGGTCAGGAAATTGTAAACCAGCAAATTATTGAACAGTTCATCAAAGTTTCTGATTCAATTGTAGAAGTTGAAAAATATCTATTGTTTTTCCACAAAACCGGTCGTATTGATCGTATTGTACCTTGCAAACAGCGCATAACTTCAAGATGATACTCCTTATTAACCGTACGATTATGTGGCAAAGACTCTTGATGCACTATGCCACAGTTATCGAAGAAAACAGTGAGCGAAACCTTGACATATGCTCGAACTTGACGTGCTTTTTTTAGTCTTCGTCTTTGGCCTACCATTGAAAAGAACCCAGGAGAGCCAAGAGAGTCATAACCATATACCCATCAGTCATAATTTATAATCCTTTTGAGCAAATCTAGATACTCATGCGACTGTTTTTTTTTTTGTCAAAATCCAGCAGTTTTGAAACGAACTTCATCTCGAATGACTGATGAAAACCTTATTGTCATCAAGAAAGACCCGACGAAAAATAGTCAAAATGAACTGAAAAATTTCCTCTTAGATACTAAAATCATTTTCACGGAATCAGAGAAACGGAGAATCACCAACATGAACCCCTCTTGCCCTAAACTGTATGGCCTGATAAAAACACATAAAGAGGATAACCCCATAAGACCGGTAGTTTCGTATGTAAATAGTCCGGTAAGAANCACCATGATACATTTATTAACGCGCTAGAAAATATTCCGGAAGAATTTTATGAATTTGCAGCTTTTCTTTGTGATGGTAAATATCCACCAAGAGGTGTAAATCAGGAGCATTTGAGGATGGGCTTTGCTGTGGAGTGTTTAGAGGTGAGACATAATAACGCAGGTTTGATATATCTTCAGTAGGCTCAGTTGATTCATCAAATTCACTAGAAATGTTTGAAAGCCGTGGATTTTTGTAATTTCTTCCTGACGTTTCGCTGGCGCGAGTGGCTAGCTTCTTCAGAGATTTGACCATCATGGTCAGCGAAACGTCAGGAAGAAATTCCAAAAATCCACGGCTTCCAAACTCGAAAAACAGTGACACTGAAAACCTCAGCGGCGAAAGTCTAAACCATTTTGTCACTAGAAAAGTTTGCTTTCTTCGTCCCAACTTTTCATACTCATGCAAATCCAACATTATGCTGTGCAAATTCTTACACAAATGTTTCATACAATTTTCCCATTCATACAATATGTCGCAATTTTAACTCTGTAGAGATTTCAATTTTTATTGTGATCCAATCAGTCAATTGTTAGAAATCATTAACAAAAAATAACCTCTTATATCCAGAGTGTATTGATTTATAGTAAGTTAAATATTTTTTGCAACATCACATTTCTACTGCTTCTGTTTTGTTATATTTACCATATCTTATGTTTCTATATAACTATTTTGAAAAATCAATTGATGTCACAGTGACTTCTTCTGAAGTATATTGTCATAAAATTGGATTTTCTGTTGGGCAATGAAGATATGTTACCATTTCTGGGCGCTTCGTCTTCCACACAACTTCAAAAATAATTTCCGAAAAAATTGCATGGCATGAGCTAACTGATATGTAGACATATTTAGCAACTCCTCTAATAGTGATTTGTTGATTCTTCATTATGATTTTCTTCACTTTCTCAACATTTTCATTGGTCGTTAATGTGCTGTGGCATCCAGGACAAGCGTCGTCATTCTCATCTTCTCGATCTCCAGTGAAAAAGGTGTACCACTTATGAACATTTATTTGACTCAGAGTACAATCACCGTATGCCACTGTCAACATTTAAGTGTTTTCTAGAAGTCAATTTGTTTTTTTTGCAAATTTTTATGCAAATTATCTGATCCATATTTTTTCTATAGCGGAAAATTGCCGAACACGCCCAATTTTTATGCCTCTCACCAACAAACTAAACATACCAATCAGCTGAAACTGTAAAAATATGTAAAAGACAAGTGGACCAGTAAAAAAAAGTGTGCGTTTTGGGACGCCCGACATGAGTGATAACTTGAACTAATCTAAAATAAACTATTCAATATTGAAATAGTTAAAAAAAATACTGATTCAAATCTGTTTTTCTGTTAAACAGCTGTCACATCACCACGATGACAACTCTCAAAAGTCGAAACTTGTGCGAGCTAAGGGCTAACGAGGTCTTACTTTTTAACGTGTGATTCCTAACACTTGGGAAAATCTCAGGTTATTACATAAATTTTATGCGTATTCATATGCTAATGTGAGGATAGGTTATTCCTTGATAAAATATCACATTCATTATTTCGTGTATGTGCATATATTATAGCTACTTTTGTAGGAGTATGTAATGATACTAATAATGTACATACACAAAATTAGTATCATCAGTTTCAAGCCACGTTTCACATAATAAAAAGACATTACGTGCTTGCTGGTTAGATTTTTAAAATAATGTCAACAGTACATGTCTTACGCACAGTGATCGTTTGTCCAACGAGAGAGGAGGAGCCTGCCTGCTGTTCACCAATTGGAATTTCACTAACGGTTTGATTCATTTCCATTTCAGGTTAAAATGATTTGTTTCAATTACAAATTAGCGTTCTTACAATTAGCGCTATTTATTTTTGCTCAATGTTTTTTTTTGACATTCTTTCTACTTCAGCCAACTCCACCGGATATTGCAGTTTATTCATTTTTAATGTTTTCCATGATTCTAACAATGCAGTCCTTTTTATGTTGTACATTGCTCAATCCAATTTGTCATAACAATGTAGGGTTTTTACTACAACTATTCAGTTTGAATCTAAAGAAATGAACTTTAAAAGTTCAAGCCAGTCTCGAATATACCTACACAGAAGGTTGAATGGACTGACGCCTATCAGAAAACAACTACTCCCCTGGCTAATACCACGAAGGGCGTTGGATTATATCCGGCAGACGTCAGTGCAGGAATCTTCACAGAGAATATCCTGCATATGCAATTGGCAATACAACTGAAAGAGTCGACCTTCAATTTTGCAGGAACTTTTCAGTAAAGATTCCTGCACTGACGTCTACCGGATATAATCTAACGCCCTTCGTGGTATTAGCCAGGGGAGTAGCTGTTTACTGAAAGGCGTCAGTCCATTCAACCTACTGTAGGTATATTCGAGAAGGGTTTGAACGTTCAAAGTTCATTTCTTTAGATTTGTCTTTCTTCTGATACTGTTTTCAAGCATAGCTCACTGACTAATAAGAAAAACTATTTAGTTTAGAAACAATGGAAATTAACTTTTCTTAACTATATTATCGAGTGTATTTATGACCCGGACCAGCAGTGATTTAATTTTATACAGATTCTTTCAGGGATTTCAAATCAATTTATATCTTATTATACAATGGAAGTCCGAACTGATTAAATGCACCACGAAACATTGTCAACCACCTTCAAACAAACATTTTTTATTGAGCTCGGTTGAGGTAAAAAATTAGACTAGAACTCATATTCAATGGTAATGATTAATTAATTTACATTTTCACACACTATTAATTCTTGCATCAGTGCTAATTTAATCAATTTTATTTATCGTTTTAATGACTCTGTGAATTGATGTTAATATTGGGAGAAAAATGCTTCATTACAATTATCATATATAATATTGCTATCAATATTTCAAAGCTTCCAAACGAGCAAATAGACTCACAAAAGCAAAGCAGCTACGAATAGGAATTCGAAAGCTGCTTGAAATCATATTTTTCATCTTGAAAACTCGTGCACCTACAAAACCCATGGACCTGTCGAATAGCCATCTATTCATTTATATTTCTGAATTTCTGAAGAACTATTAAAGCTACCTGAATCATAACCTCGGGCATATTCTCCACATAGTTAACAGATTCAACGTCGCAGAGGATAGAATTTCATTAATTTCACCACATTCATCAGCGACGCATATTTTCGATTAGTAATTATCGTTATTAATATCCTATGTATCACGAGTAGCAGATACTTTCTTGGAGCTAATTAATCATTTACTTTACGCTTGGTAGTTTTAATATGACATGTCTTAACCACTAAGTTACAATGTGAATTGGGAACTGGATTACGCCTAAGAATATGCAAATAATGTCTTGGAACTTTCTACCATTATTCAGAAAAACCTTGATTATGTAGAATCTTATTAAAACGAGAGGTATTTTCACTTTATCTTCCTGTTATATTTTGGAAGTGACTGATGAATGTGAAATATTGGTGGTGATTACGTTTGATGAGGATGATATATTATTACTTCTCGAGCTTGACAGTTGGTGATGATACGAATATGCTGTGTAATATATCTTGTGAAATAATGAAACAGAACCAGTGATAGCACCATATTGGTACCTAATGACGGCTTCTATGAAGTTTAGTTGGACGTGAGACTAGCATTTGGGAGTATTTAAGAACATGCCATGAAGACTATAATAAAGGACTATGAAAATTGCGTTCATGAAATGGTATTTCATACGTTCTTCAAGTTGTATCACAAAAAAAATAATTTTTTTTCGTTGGAAAACCTCTCGAGTTCAGACAATACCAGCGAATGAAATTGAGAGTAATACTTCTATTGAATGGAGATCAATTTCATGAATACGCTGGCCCGTTGATAGAAATTAGTAACACCATCCTTGACATCGATTATACAATTCCCAAAATGAATTTCATTTGAGGCGTGTTTCGCTACACACTGGCTTCATCAACCGATAAGAGGTGTTTAGTGGCCAAAATATTCACATTTCCAACATTTTCAAGGCTCCACGCACGATTTGGTTAATATGTTTATCTAAGAGAAGTTCTGCAATCAACACAATACCCAAATCATTCACTGTCGAATCGTTTAGTATTGGAATATCAATAATTGTTAGCACGGATGTGAGATGTACAGATGGCGTATAAATAATTTCATGAAATTCATATACGTACAAAAATAGTCTCTTATTTTGGTAACATTCGGAGAAATGGTAGAGGTCAATCTGCGATTTCGTATAGTCCCTTTAATTTGTGATTTCTCTGTTCATTTTCTGGTCATCTGCGTATACAATTCTGGAAGCATTTTCTTACGTCATTAAAAAAATAGTGAATAATAGTGGACCTTAATGTGAACTCCGGGGCACACCCCATATAATTGCGGATTTATTGGCACATTCTATGGAACGCCGTTTTACTTTTTATTGTCACGAATATTCATTCCTCAATTTATTCACCTAACAACTTATTTGTTTGAATTTAATTGATTCATGCATTTGTTCGGCACATTAAAAACGATTGTTCGCAAAATTTGTTCTATTTTAAATGTCAATTGATTTAAAATGTTACATGAATAAAATTGTTATTTGGATAAAAAAGGCTAATGAAATAACTTGAAGCTTTTATTGATTCCGAAGAAAAATATTGTTTCAGAGTATTGGAAAATGGAATGCCAATATACTATATATTATGCTGGAAAATAATCTACATATATATAGTTCAACTCAGCAATGAACAAACATTTTTATTCAACAGTCAATGGAATGTATTATTCGAGTAAATCCAACAAACGTTTCAATTCCGCATATAATTTTGACCTTTGAATAANCTCTAATAGTGATTTGTTGATTCTTCATTATGATTGTCTTCACTTTCTCAACATCTAATGAATAGAGAAATAGACACAAATGAAATATCAGAGTAAGATGTTTTTCAAATTAACCTTACAAAAATATACACTGAAACAAACAATTATATAAAAAAAAAGTATAGAAAAGGAGATGAATCAACATACATAGTAATACAAGTCTAATTAAAATGAGAAATTATAAGAGCTTAGCAAAAATCGACATACAGATCACTAATTACTAGGATTCAAGAAGTTTCAAGCGTTTTTTAAATGTCATTATCGTGTAGAGTCTGAAATCCCTGCGCCGAGCTGTGTTTGGGAATGACCAAGACAAAGCCATTTTTAGTATAACAGTTGTTAGTCTGGGAGAAGCTAACAAGTTATATGAATAATCAGGTTGTTTTGTTGAGAGTAATTTATGTATGTTGGTAAGGATATGTAGAGTGCATAGTTTTTCAAACCTCAACCACCCGGAGTCATCAAACCTACTATTGAAGTGATCAAATTTACTTATACCGAAGGAAAATTTCAAAACAAAGAGTTTTGAATTTTTTGGAAGCGAAGAGGGTCGTGTAGAGTGAGTGCAGGTTAATACATGCATTCGCAGTTATTCTCTGGAACAAGTGAGTACAGAGTCATAACAATAGTTTTTCAACAACTATTAGACATTTCAATTGAATTTTACAAATTATTGAACAGTTTACCAAATTATTTACTGAATTATTTCTCACTCAATCAACTTTTTATAGGATGCTGTTATGATTTCGTACAAGTATTGCAGCTCCCCATCAAACCTCTCTCATAAACCACTCAACTACATCATATAATTACTGATCCGTACATTCCAACAGCATTCATTGAATTCCACGGATATGAACCACAAAGTGGTATTAACAGCTTTCGTATGCTTTATAGGCGATCAAGCCTAATGAATAGATTAGAATAATACTGTTTGGGAGCAGGAAATCGAATTAGATGACATTTGATGGGATTTTAATGCCCATTCGTTTAATAGCTTCGGCTGATTGAAACTGGAATGGCTTCATTTTGTGTAGACGCAAATCATTCAAAGGGACAGTGCGGTGATTGGTATGTTGCCCAACAAGGAAGAGCTAGACACTGTAACTTACAAATTGGGTGTAATAGTTTTTTGGTCAATCACAATAAATTTGTTGTATCTGATTACTGGTTGAAGGTATACGCTGTCTGTTGAAAAAATGAGGTGAATTTTTATTTCCATTTCTATTTCCATTTCGTCTCCTTCATAGTAGTCTTGCTCAGATATAATACACTTCTGCCAGCGTTTTTTCCAATCTTTGAAGCAGTTCTGATATGCACTTTTTGGTATGTCCTTGAGCTCTCTTAGCGATTCGGTTCTCATTCCCTCAATTGTCCTAGAGAAAATGACCCAGGGGACGCTCTCTGGCTTACAGAGACAAGCTTGTCTGGCCATCAGTGGTGCCGTCAATACCACACCGTCAGCGGCCATGGAGATCCTTCTAGATCTACCTCCTCTCCACATTTCTCTGGAGAGAGACGCTAGGTGGACTGCATATAGACTTGGCAACACACTATTAGTTGACACTGGAAGTCACAGCATTCTGGAAATGACCTCTGACTTCATGACTCCAACTGTCAACTACGAACTGTCCTTAGTACTGTCCCCGAGTAGAGAGGACTGGATCCTCCGTGAGAAGGAAATATCAAGAGCAGATAGTTGTTGGTTCACAAATGGATCAAAAACACCTCCCGGTTCTGGTGCAGGTGTTTTCAGTCGTAAACCCAGGACAGAGATAGCAACCTGCCTAGGAACCTATGCGGAAATTTACGCAATTTAATTTTGTGCAGAGAGATTTAAAGAAATCAACCTCACACACAAGTCAATAAAAATATTCTTGGACAGTCAAGCGGCATTGAAAGCTCTTGGCTCCTACCAAGCAACGTCTTAATTGGTAGCAAAACGACTCTCGTCGGTAGGAAGACGCAACAGATTGTATCTGGTCTCAATTCCTGGTCATACTGGTCTGGAAGGCAAAGAGGCTGCTGACTTCCTTGCAAAGAGGATGCTGTAAGCGGCTTCATTGGACCAGAACCTGTCATTGACATCGCTTTAGGCTTTGTCAAACAAAGATTGAACACCTGGATGGCTAGAAGATGTATGGACTTCTGGCAGAATCTTCCAGGATTGGCTCACTCCAAGGCGATTATTAACCCTTCGAAGCTCGATACCAAGCAGTTGTAGGACTACAGAAGGGATGAACTATGATGTCTAACAGGCCGTCTTACAAGTCACTGTCATCTGAGTCATCATATGCAGAGACTCGGACTGTCGGAAGTAGTGTGTCCCTTCTTCGTTTGGAAAATGATGAAACAGCAGAGCAGAGCTGGGTTTATTCGGTCGAGTGTAAATAGGTATGAGCCACAATAAACCTTTGCGGGTTGCGGTGGAGGGTCGAATAGACCCACTCACTTTGGATATAACCTAACCTAACCTCAATCGTCGCAAAACGCTGTCTTTTCATAGGCTTTTTCAATCTTGGGGACAGAAAATAGTTGCAGAGGGACGAATCTGGAGAATAGGGTTTCTGAGGCATGATTACGGTGTGGTTTTTGGGCAGAAGATTCCGAACAAGTAAATAATTGAACAGTTAACCGAAGTTTCTGACTAAATTCAGTTTGAAGACATCTATTGTTTTTCCATAATACCGTACGTTTTCTTCGTATTGTACCACGCCTTGACTACGCACGGGTGCAATGTTAATACTTGATATACACATAAACGCATGCAGTCGCTGTTACATAGTCATAAAGTGTTATAGGGAGAAGCGCGGTCTTCACCGCCACCGGTACCGCTGCAACCACTATGTCTCTGCATTTTCAAATCTGTAATATCTTCGAAAATATTTATTTGAATCACATGCTGTGAAAGGTTATATTGTTCTATTTGATAATAATGTTTTAATACGCACTATTACATCACATATCCTTATTATATCAATCAGAAAATGAATAAAACAGAAAAAAACCAAAAGGAAAAGAATCCGCGCGTGCCATGAAATCTTTGTCCGAAACATTAGACGTGAAAAATCATCTAAAATACAAATGTTCTCCAGATCTCTTATAAATATAAAAAGAAGTATATCTAAACGTTTCAATAAAAAACAAATGAATCTTTGTTTGAACATCTACCATGAACATCATTAAAATACGAATATACTCTAATTTTGTTTGAATATAAACATATATGAATCTGATAATTATTGATATTAGAAGATTGAAATTCAAACCAAAGACTGAATTTAAAGTGAAATGAGATTGTTAAAGTTTTAGTCAACTCACATTTTTGAAATATCAAAATTTCATATCATATTAAGGGAATATTTTGGCAAAAAAATCAAATTATAATAATTACATCTGCAGATTATATTATGAGCAACACCTCATTCAAGTCTATAACATACTCTGCTTGTAGCTCTATAAAGCTTTCTAGTGTTTCTAACGGAATAGCGAACAGCCAAGTTCTGACCGTTTTCTTAAACATTTCGTATGATTTGATCGTTTTAAGTTCAGACGGTAGCTCATTGGAAAGTTTTGATCCCAAAAAAATGTAACATTTCTGTCCTTTCGTTTTTTCAGTTCTGGGTACCACAGCGTTGGTTTTATGCCTTGTGTTGTAATGGTGCTGAATAGGTATATTACATATTAAATGCACAATGTATTTGAGGTACTCAATTGGATGAGGATTAATGCTGTATTGCTTAAAATCGCTTCGTGAAAAAGTGAAGGATAAGAAATGGTTGTTGTGGGTTATCCCATAAAATATCGCGGACTTTTTTAAGGTGTACAGTAAGTTAGTAAATTATTTTGATCTATCTCGTGATGTTCAGCCTGGCTTCGCAATGTAAGCACACTTTTAAAGAACATTGAACTTAAAAGTTGAGCTTAAAACAAAACTAACAAAAAATATTGATAATATTGTGGAAAAAGCGACGCGCGCTTGATATACAAAAAATATATCACAAAATGCCCACGCTTTTTTCACAATAATACTAGTATTTTTCGTTCGTTATTGTTTTAAGCTTATTACATCGCGGATTTTTTCAGGTTTACTATACTGTAGTACATACATCATTTTGATCTATCTGGTAAGGTTCAGCCAGCGTTTGCAATGTAAGCGCAAAAAAATGTGTTTAATAATGACATCACATTAGAAATCTCTTAAATTATCAATGTTTCTCTACTATATTATGCATGATAGATACATACAAACTTCCCTTTTAAGTCACTCTATCAATTGAAAAATCCCGCATTGAATCCCTTGCGTAGTTTTAAAGATCTAATAATACATAGGGACAGCGGGAAGTGACATTGTTTTATACGATGTTGTGATTTCTTGAATTATAATAATAGTGTCACATTCAGACAAACATAAGGGGTTATAAACATTTTGGCAATGTGAGTAATATGTATCTATTGTTTTTTGATTTTCTTTGGACAGTCTTGTAAAATGAACAGTACAAGTGAAATTTTTTCCTATAGAATGTTATATTTATATTCTGTATACTATCTATCAAAAGCAACTATTGTAATCGAATATTATTCAGCTCATCTCATATATTCTAGAATTGATAAACGACGTTTTTTCTTCAACAAAACCATAAATTTGTAGATTATGAAATATTGTACAAAAAACATATAGGGACACGTTATTGATAGCATAAAAAGAATGGAATGTGAAACCACAAAAAGTTTTTATAAATATTAGTCTCTCTCGTGAAAGCACACTTCGTTAATGATCCTGCTAGTGCGAACGATTTTGCAAACATGCTGTTCAGTCACTAATGGAGTTGTGATTTATGAAACGAAATGTGTATTTCACCATAAGAAACATGATATTGTGAGTTATGATGGAGATTAATGCTGACTCGTTACATTAACCTATCTTGAGAAAAGTTGATGGTGAGATACTACCAGATAATTTCCATTGGTGACGGTGATTACGGTCACAGTATGATGCAGAAGCTACCGAAAGCAAATCAACGAATGAAGAGATTAATATAAATTATAAATAGTCAATCAAGAAATCAACTTACTCGAACTAACTTGATAAATTATCGAAAGGATGTATAAAAGAGGTCAAATTGATGTCATTTATACCGATATATCCAAAGTTTTCGACGAAATAAATCATATAATGTTGATCAATGAATTACAGAATGTTGGAATGAACATTGTTATTAATTGCTTTGTCAATCAACACGCTTGTATGTATGTATGTATGTATGTATGTATGTTATGTATGTATGTATGTATGTATGTATGTATGTATGTATGTATGTATGTTTGTTTGTTTGTTTGTAACTCTGTATTTGACAAAATTATCGATATTATTGCTTGATCTATTCACGAGCAGATGGCGTTGTAGGTAACCTCCTTGATATAATTCGAACTCAATTCACATATATTTCTTCATTTGAAAAAAGTTTGTTTATATTAACACACGCCCCTGCTGCCTTCCTTGGGCTTGGTAGCTGATTTTCACGCTCTCTCTCCGGAATCGGAAAATATCAATGGTCATTTTTCTAAACAATATACGGCTGATTGATCCCAAAGTTTAGATAAAATAAATATAGTTTGAAAAGACTTAAAAATACGCTTTTATAGCATACGAAACTGAAAAATGAAAAATAAATATAGTACAAAAAACTAAAAATTACGGTTTTAAAGAACATCGAACTAAAAAGTTAAAAATAATTTTTTTAAAACAAGTTTAAAACAAAATAACAGTATAATTGTGAAAAAAGCGTAGGCGTTTTGTGCCATATTTTTTGAATATCAAGCGCCCGTCGCTTTTTTTCCCAATAATACTAGTGTTTTTCGTTCGTCATCGTTTTGAGCTTATTTAAGAAATATTTTTAACTCTTTAGTTCGATGTTCTTCAGAAGCGTGTTTTTTAGTTTTTCAAACTTCATTCATTTACTTACTTGGGAAATATAGTTCAGTATGTTTTCCCTAACGATGCGTCATCCAAATACCTGGTTCAGGGAAACCCCAGGGATACAATTCGAGCCCTTTACTTTCTTTCTTATCTGTAAATCACCTGGTTTTCTGACCTGTGAAAAATTGCTTTTCGCTAAATACTGAGATAGTTTTTCGAAATCATGACTCTTACTATAATTGTGTATCATTGTGATTGAAATCAATTACAGGTCAAGAACAATATGTTAGATCTGAATGTGAAAAATGTGAACACTCAATTTCCACTTGAAAAACTTCATGATAACAGGATATATAATGTGAGCTTGGACACTGAGCTCAATTTTTTCTCGCATTTTATCAGAGGCTACACGTAAATCAGAGTTCATAATCAGAAATTGTGAAGCATTTTCAAATGTGCTAGCTCTCTATTCTCTGGAATACACAAGCTGGCGCGAGTGGCTAGCTTCTTCAGAGATTTGACCATCATGGTCAGCGAAACGTCAGGAAAAAATTCCAAAAATCCACGGCTTCCAAACTCGAAAAACAGTGACACTGAAAACCTCAGCCGCGAAAGTCTAAACCATTTTGTCACTAGAAAAGTTTGCTTTCTTCGTCCCAACTTTTCATACTCATGCAAATCCAACATTATGCTGTGCAAATTCTTACACAAATGTTTCATACAATTTTCCCATTCATACAATATGTCGCAATTTTAACTCTGTAGAGATTTCAATTTTTATTGTGATCCAATCAGTCAATTGTTAGAAATCATTAACAAAAAATAACCTCTTATATCCAGAGTGTATTGATTTATAGTAAGTTAAATATTTTTTGCAACATCACATTTCTACTGCTTCTGTTTTGTTATATTTACCATATCTTATGTTTCTATATAACTATTTTGAAAAATCAATTTATGTCACAGTGACTTCTTCTGAAGTATATTGTCATAAAATTGGATTTTCTGTTGGGCAATGAAGATATGTTACCATTTCTGGGCGCTTCGTCTTCCACACAACTTCAAAGATAATTTCCGAAAAAATTGCATGGCATGAGCTAACTGATATGTCGACATATTTAGCAACTTCTCTAATAGTGATTTGTTGATTCTTCATTATGATTGTCTTCACTTTCTCAACATTTTCATTGGTCGTTGATGTGCTGTGGCATCCAGGACAAGCGTCGTCATTCACATCGATCTCCAGTGAAAAAGTTGTACCACTTATGAACATTTATTTGACTCAGAGTACAATGTCCGTATGCCACTGTCAACATTTAAGTGTTTTCTAGAAGTCAATTTGATTTTTTTGCAAATTTTTATGCAAATTATCTGATCCATATTTTTTCTATAGCGGAAAATTGCCGAACACGCCCAATTTTTATGCCTCTTACCAACAAACTAAACATACCAATCAGCTGAAACTGTAAAAATATGTAAAAGACAAGTGACAGAAGATTGAATGGACTGACGCCTATCAGAAAACAACTACTCCCCTGGCTAATACCACGAAGGGCGTTGGATTATATCCGGCACACGTCAGTGCAGGAATCTTCACAGAAAATATCCTGCATATGCAATTGGCAATACAACTGAAAGAGTCGACCTTCAATTTTGGAACGGGCACACTTGCAGGAAATGCAGGAACTTTTCAGTAAAAATTCCTGCACTGACGTCTACCGGATATGATCTAACGCCCTTCGTGGTATTAGCCAGGGGAGTAGCTGTTTACTGACAGGCGTCAGTCCATTCAACCTACTGTAGGTATATTCGGGACGGGTTTGAACGTTCAAAGTTCATTTCTTTAGATTTGTCTTCCTTCTGATACTGTCTTCAAGCATAGCTCACTGACTAATAAGAAAAACTATTTAGTTTAGAAACAATGTACAAAATATTCATCTGCTTGGGTTGTTTATGGTAATTCTTTAATTTTAATTTTTACTTCGCATTTTTGTAACTTTTTATCGCATATCATTGCAATACCCTCTTCTTTCGAAAAGAAAGTTCATTGCCAAAAAAACAGATGGATATTTAGAACGAATCCACTTGGCATGTTTCGAGTAGGTACTCATTGTTAACACTTTTATAAGTTAGACAAAGAACTCGGTCACAAGTGGTTGACCCTTTTGAGTGTATTTATGACCCGGACCAGCAGTGATTTCACAAGGGTGTTTGGGAACACATGGTATTTAGCCGATGCAGGCATTTATTATGTCCGAATTCTGATTTTCCTAGCTACGAGGTTACACTGTTATTTTCTGTTTGTTCATTTGGTGATGTTATTAATAAATTTCATTATTTATAAACGATGTGTTTGTCTGATTAATAATTCACCTATCACCAGTACCGACAACAAAAACTCGTTTAGATTTTTGAAACATTTGAAGAATTTCAATAGTCACATTTCGATTGTATAGAGGAACATATTCAATAATAATATAATAATATTAATGATAATGTTCATTTTCAAAAATAGAAAAATACAGAAAGAAAAATGTCTATCCAAATTTGAAAATAGACTTGAGATATCACTGAAGCTTCAAAGCTTGTGCGTGATATAGATGATAATATTCATATAGTATAGGATACAACAGTAATACATATATTTATCATTAATATTAGAACAACAATTATATACTGAAACATTTACTCAGGTACTATTGAACTAATTTCATAATTTTCTGTTTTTTTTTGTTACTTTTGTCAAGGTAGGGTTTTGGTGTCTTATTTTTGTGGGTGGGTTGTCATAGTCAGGTATTTGTCGCATTTTGGTGATTTGAAGTGTAACTTTCATTGAAGAAACTTTATTAAAGGTTATTGAATATGTTTCTATCTGTAGTATTCATCCATTGTTTTACATGAATAAATGAAATCTGACACATGTTGCGAGATGCTAGTCTACAATTTTTTGTTTTTTTGTATTCCATCTGAAACAAGAAGTGATCGCACTGAAAATTATTGAATAATTCATTTGAAAAAATCCAAAATTGGGCGAATTCTACTGGTCACACTGTATACGGCAAAATCTGTGGTGACGGGATGAATAATTGTTATGAAAACTTTCAGTTCTACCGACCCACAAAACAGAATATTTATAGCGCTACAGACCTATCAATATGTATAACAAATTCGCAACATAAAGAGTAGATCTCCTTGCCTCCATACATTTTCAGCAACACTAACTAATTCAGCTTGCAAATCTTGTAGCTATTCGCGAACGTGTACTTATATAATAAATAGCTACAGGTGTACGAGAGGTCGAAGGCCAGTAGATCTTAGAGATCTTGCTGGAACGCAAGTCCAGCTACTTACAAGTAGAGCACGAAAAATGTTCTTTTGTGAATTCCAATCACGAGATGAACTTTCAGGTTATCGGTCAATTTCGGATTCAGAGAGAGCCGAGCGTAAGAAACTTTCGGGAGAGAAATTCCACGACAGACAGAGCATGGCATTTTCGAGATTATCTTGTTCGATAATGACCTGTATGAAGAGAATAATTATTGCTCTTTGAAGACATATATCAGCCAGTAGCAAAATATGCTGAGGATGTATTATACGAATTTTCTTGCTATATTTTGGAAAAATTTCTTTTTCAGCGGCGTATTGGTCTAATACATTTTCTGTTGGATTCAACTATCATTCATATAGAGTGTTTTGTGACCATGACATACATAAAAATTTAAACCGATACCATAGACTATTTTGAATACACTGAACTTTACTTGGTGAAAAAAAAAATCATACATTCATTTCCACCGCAACTCGCAAGGGTATATTATGGATCACCCATATTTGCACAAAGTATGTACTCTGTTGTTTCATCATTTTCTGAACAGATGCGACACACACTGTTTTCAGACAGTCCAAGTCTCTGCATATGATGATTCAAATGACAGTGACCAGTAAGAAGGCCTGTTGGACATCGTAGTCCATTCCTACTGTAGTCCATCGTACTTTGGAGGATATTAAAAGCTAGTCTTCTCGACATGGACTTTGCCAAGATGACAAGGTCATCTGCATAAGCTTGCAGATCTACTTCTCCTCTGTTGAGAACATCGAGCAGACGTTCCATCAAAAGCGACCACACTCCATTGTAAGTCGGAATGGTACTCTATATCAATTTACAATTCAATTCATACATGATTGACCTTAATCAACAGAATTTTGAAATTGGTGAGCATGTAAATTCAAGAACAGGTAAATTATTGGTACTGACGATTCGACTAATTGTAGGAAATTTTTATGAGAATCATTTGAACAGAGGTGGAAGGTTAATTCCTTCTACCTTCTCATATGCCTCTGTCTTATCAACGAGCTGAAAACAAAGAAGTCCCCTGGATTCGCCTGAATCTGTTCCGAAACACTGAAGTCCATCTCTTCTTATATGCAGGAGACTTTGACATTCTTGTGTTCAGAGATTCTGCTTTTGAAATTTCTAGCTGTTCTTCCAATATAAACTTTTGGGTACGAGCCACGTTGTAGCTTGTAGATACTCGATTTATTTTCATTGTCGATGTTGGATTTGTTGTTTTTTGTGTTTTTTATATCTATATTTGTTACTAGTGTTGTATGCTATGCTATCGTTCTGTGAAAAATTCAGCTTTTTGTAAATAAATCCATAGTAAATCGATTTGTTTTCTTGCTCACTGGTGAAGTTTCTGCACACTTTTCTGTAACATCTCATTATTCTATTACATTTATTAATTTTGCAGTGAATCTATGAATACCACAGCTCATTTTAATGAAAATGACGTCCTATTAATGCGACTATTACCTATTGAGTATTGATACTGGAAGAGGATGACGTTATTTGGAAGAGAAAAACAAGTATATTCAATAATACCCAGCTTGACTTTATTGGCAGTCTTCAATAGTACAGATATCACTAACAATTTTGAGATCATCACCGTATAATGAGATTGATGAAAATTTGATATATTGTTCTGTATCTTTGTTGAAAATAGACAATGGAAGCGGTCCCAGATGTGAGCCTTGTGGAAAACCAGATGTAACAATGAAATGCTCTGAGTGAAACTATTCACGAGTATTACCTGTGTACAGAAATTTTCGAAATTGCGTATAATAACATTGATGAAAATTTGAGAAATTATTCTGTATCATTGTATAAAATAGAGAATGAAAGTCATCCCATATGTGAAGCTTGTGGACCACCAGATATGATACTGAAATGCTCTGAAGTGAAACCATTTACGAATACCACTTGTTTTCTGAAACTGACAGACTTGTGTCAATTATATTGATGAAAAATTGAGGAAATGTTCTGTATCATTGGTAAAAATAGAGAACGGAAGCGGTCCCAGATTTGAGCCTTGTGGGACACCAGATGTGACAATGAAATGCTCTGAAATGAAACCATTCACGAATATCACCTGTGTTTTGAAACTTTCAGAATTGCGTATAATAACATTGATGGAGAATTGAGAAATTGTTCTGTATCATTGGCAAAAATAGATAACGGAAGCGGTCCTAGATGTGAGCCATGTTGGATACCAGATGTAACAATGAAATGCTCTGAGTGAAACCATTCACGAATATTACCTGTGTACAGAAATTTTCAGAATTGCGTATAATAACATTGATGAAAATTTGAGAAATTGTTCGGTATCATTGGTAACAATAGAGAATGGAAGTGGTCCCAGATTTTAGCCTTGGGAGACCCAGATGTGACAATGAAATACTGTGGAGTGAAACCATTTACGAATATTACCTGTGTTCTGAAACTTTCAGAATTGCGTATAATAACATTGATGAAATTTTGAGAAATTGTTCTGAATCATTGGTAACAATAGAGAATAGAAGTGGTCCCACATTTGAGCCTTGTGAGACCCAGATGTGACAATGAAATACTGTGAACTGAAACCATTAGAATGGAAGTGGTCCCAGATTTGAGCCTTGTGAGACCCAGATGTGACAATGAAATACTGTGAAGTGAAACCATTTACGAATATTACCTGTGTTCTGAAACTTTCAGAATTGAATGAGAAGTTTGCTAAACCTGTGTGAAGAGAAGTCAATTTTATTTCTGCGGGAAGCACCAAGAAGTTGCTAGCATCACGCAACGATTAAATCAACAGATAGACTAACCTTGATATTAAACCCAACCTGTTACAGAAACCATACGTACAGAGATGTCATGCACGAGCTGATGAGTCTTGCCTTTTGTTCTGAATTAAATTATTATTAAAATACCTACACGTAAAAACGAAATGATGTCATTGCTCACAATACTCTCCTCCGTGAAAATTCTAGATCGCACCTATCGATGTAATCTTGAATTTTATTAACCCAATAAAACTGAGGTCGATTTTCTCAGTCGAGCACTTGTCTTATAAATTCAATATAGAGAGGAAATGATTATAACATCTCCGACCACGTGTCTTGATTCAATAATGCGAAATAGTAAATTCAAGACAGACACTATTAAAACTGTATCACCTCGATTGCGTTTTGAATGTGAAAATGAAAATACGCATACTGAGACATGTTTTATTCGAAATGAACGACTTTTATGATGTCATTGATGTAATACTGTGCCCAGGCTTATTTATTGTATTAGCATGGGGCGGTCAATTGATGTTTATTATTCTACTAGAAAGCCATTCAGAGGTGTATGCTCTGAATGCTAAAGTCTGTCATTGATAAAAATGCACAGCTCAATACAAGGCGTAGCACTGTGTATTTTTCAGATGTGGAAATGGCATAGAAATGGAAATTGAACTAATATTTTGCCGAAATGAAATGAAAATTTCTTGGCGTGAGCACAACTAGTGAATTAATTATCAATAAATGCAAACAAATTTTTGGTCTCGATACAGTGAACACAGAATATTCCACTGACATCCGTAAGATGTTCAATTTTGATCCCTAAGACACTGATATTGAAGGGACATCAGTTGAAGTATCGTTATTTTCATATCTAAGAGTGTGTGAAGACATGTTATGAAAAAGTATTTGATATGCTTAAGAGAAAGTTGAATGCAGTATTCCACTCAGTGACCCTGTCATTGAAAGAAAAGTATACAGTTTGAGGATTTATAATAATCTGATTGATTCGGCTGTTACTTGATGAAGATCCATAGTAATTTCATAAACTAGACCTTAGGATTTGATCTACAAAAACTTTATTTGAGAAATATATCACAAGTTTCGCTAACACAGATTCAAATCACTGTTGAAGAAGCTACTGTGTTAGCGAAACATGTCGTGATATATTCCTCGAATAAAGTTGGTGGACATCAAATCCTAAGGTGGAGTTCATGAGATTTATAATAATATTATAGATTTTTAAAATCTTGGTTCAGCCTCAGTAGGAACACTGATTCATTATGATAAATAAGTTGGGATGTTTTTTAGAAATTTGTAATTTTGTCCCACGTTGGGCGCCAATTTTGTTATAATTAATATTATTATGATTGATTATCAAATTTTGGTTTCAGCTCGCTACGTTGGAAGTCCATTCACGACAGTTTGTGGTGAAATTTCGCATAGGCTGCCCGGCCGATTTAGAAAAAAAAATGTGTGTACTTTCTGATGTGTAATTTACGAATTCGAAAGAAAAAAATCTGTCTTCTTCATTATTTCCAGATGAACAGTCCTACAAATTTCCCAAACTTTTCAGTCTATTTTGAACAATACAAACTAGGAACACAAATATTTATTCACCACATGTTTTCTTTAGAAAAACTTGATTCAACAATGGATTCGTTTTCTGGTGACAATCCTACATTTTAACGTTACATTCTAGTGATACTTATTTCTTGAAAAGCAGCTCTGTCAATTAATAGAGTTTGTGCAGAACAAAAGTTGATTATTAAACTGAAAAATGTAAAAAAATATGAAATGACACGTGGAGTTGATGTAGTGAATTAATACTGTTTTTTCTTCTATAGTTTGTACACACATTGTGCAAACAAAAGGCTGAAATGTTGCAATTTTCGGACCTTTGGAGGACTGTAACTTCTGAAATAAAGAAGAGCACCAAATTTTTTCTCATTCGTAATCTACACGGCAAAGTGAGTATACATATTATTTTTTGAAATTAGCATATGCAACCAATCTGGAATTTCACCTGATTTATTATTATTATAGTTTTAATGAAAATTGTTTTATATTGTATTGTTTACAAGCAAATATTTGATTATCTTAGCGTTTATTGAAATATCATGTACTTGAAAGATGATTTTTTCAAATCGAAACACGACAGATTTAAAAAGAATAAATTTTTCATTTGCGCAAGATCATGGGGAATATTTTTGTGACGATCTCTGTCGTTATTGTATAATAATGTAGTATTATCTGCGAATAACGTTTCAATTTTATTTTTCTTTATAAAATTCATTATCTCAATTTTTTTTATTCACATTCATGAAACAGGAAAATGGAGGTTGTTGTGGATAAACCTGATCAATACTTCGTGAATTGCAATATAAGTGGGTTTTTGTTTTGTTTGTATGCGTGTTCTTTTGTGCAGACCAGAAGAGATAACTTTCTTATAGTGGTAGCTATCATTAATTAGCATGCCTATTGAATTGAGAAAAATAATTTCTATTTTGTAGTCTGGAACGAAATTATTTCTGTCATGGGTATTATTGTTTAACGGTGATGTAGTGTGATATCATTTGAGGTGATTGGTGCATTTTTTAATTTGGTTCAATCAATAGAACGGTGTAATATGTTGGTTCCATCATTGATGTGGAATTGGCCTCGGTGGTAGTGCGCCCGACTCACGATCGGAAGGCCGTGGGTTCGATTCCCGCCTCGACCAGATATTTTTCTCGAGTGAATTTTTCTGGTTGAAGCTGGGATGATTCTGCAACCGTGTTTGGACTCGACCAGTGAATATGATGATGTAGTATCCATGTTAAGAATCACACGTTGAAAGGTAGGACCTCGTTAGTCCTCAGTTCGCACAAGTTTCTCAACTTCTGAGAGTTGTCGTTCATATGGGGGCGACAGCTGATTAACGGGAAAACAGATTTTAAACATATTTTCGAACATATTTAGGAATCACACGTTAAAAGGTAAGACCTCGTTGGACCTTGGCTCGCACAAGTTTCGACTTCTGAGGATTGTCGTTCAAAGGGGTGTGATAGCTGGTTAACGAGAGAGAAGGTGATTTGAGTTAAAGTTGATATATCTGCCAGAGCAAGTTTTTCTATTGTACCATTGAGTTTTAGTTCTGTTCTGTTTTCTGATTAATATCAGGTCTAAAAAATTTTATTCATTATTATTTTCGTTTTGTAAGGTATGTTTTATTTTTTCATTTAGAGATTTGAAAATTCGTAAAGCTTCATTTTGTTTAGCAAGAGGTCATTTTTGTTTTGTGAATTAATTGAAAGGAAGTGATATATGATTTTGAAGTTGGGAGCCAGGTCCAAAATAGGGCCTTGGGGCATTCCCGTATTCACATCCTGTGTACTTAAAATAGAACTGCCGGTTTTCACACGTTGTTTGCAATTACATAAGTAGGATTCAAACCAAGACAAACCATTATCTCATACTCTGTATAAATTCCAAACCATCAGGATATAAACTGTAAACTTTGAATGAAGTCCTTGCCTATTGTTTTCTACTAATGTTATTTTTCAATTATGAATCTGGTTCACGTAATTGTGAACCATAAAATTCACCCATCTCAACACCGCTCAACACAAGTCAACAATATTCTACTTCAATAATCAAAATGCATTGCGTAAAACCCCCATGAATTATATTTATCACGAAACAATGTTAGTTATATTATTTGCAGTTATTCTCAATGGAGTCAATTAATCAAGTTATCTTAATCGCCTGGTATACGACTGCAAATCCCACCGGCCTTGATGAATAAGAATGCTATTATGAAGATTAACAACGCCCAAGATAGCTATGGATCTATTCGATGTTACCATGAATAATAAACGTTTCATATATTCATCCGATATAAATAAGATTATACAGGGTGGAAATGTGGTAGAAAAATTCGTTACTGATTTGTACACGAACTCAGTGATTCCTTTTTGTTTTTTAGGTTTATAACCATACGTATACAAAATTTATTCAAGAAGGGATCTGCTAAAGTGTAACGAAGTAGAAAGATGTCTTTCCTCAGACGTGTTCATAGTGTGTAATATTCACGTGAAGCACTGAAGAGAAATTATTAAATACAGGGTATTGAATGAATAACATAAAGGAGATAGTCAGCCGCTCAAGCGAAAAATGTGATAATTTCAGGATTTCCTGAATGAGTGTATTTTTTTCTCCATTGCTACTCAGAAACTTATATTAGTAATAATTTGATATGAATATATACAATGAGACAAGTGGAATCATGTGACCCGTAGAGAGAAAAATCGTTCCTATTGGAAATGTATTCAAAGTGAATGTTTGAATATTGAAGTTTCATCAAATGATAGAAAAACATTTTCACTTGATTCATATGTATGTAACTCAAGAGTTGGGAAGCCGAAGATAACGAAAAGAAACAGGACACTTTCAATTAGAAAATACCAACAAAATATAATACAGCGTACTGAAGTTATGAAGGACGAAACAAAATGAATCTTCAATATGTGAAATTCACACTTGTATGTAGAAATGCATACACAAGTCAAAATACTGTATGTCCAAAAACTCTTAGGCCGCACCCCAAAATTTCAAACTGAACGCTATATGGATATGTAGCTCCTATTGAACGCCTTGAAAAACAATAAATTCTGCATCAATTGAAGGTCTGTACGATGACCTGTTCCCGAATAAAAACAATTTCAAATAATTAGAAAAAAAAGTTTGGTGTTTTGTGGTTGGTTTCCCTGTTTTGCCGTAGTTTTTTTATTATAATCTCCATTCATCTTCAGTGGCGTGATCGAAATACTTTTGTTGACCAATCAACTGAAAATAAAGCTCTCATTTGGGTGACATGGTTTCCTTTTGGCACTCTTCAATGCTGTGTGCCAGATTTTTGGTGTTCTGGCACATAACATTGAAAAGCGCCAAAACGAAGCCATGTCAGTCAAAACGCGCAAACCCGCCATTTCAGAAAGTGCCCAAAAAATTAGCACGATCGAAGACACAAGCGGATGTTTCAATTGCAACAACAGCCCTAGAGCAAGCTAATCTACTAGCTGAACAATTTGCGTCCCAATACAAAGTCGATTTTCTGGAAATGGCAACACCCACTATTCCTACACTAGAATCCACAATGCCGGAAATTTCTCTTCAACAGCGTCCAGTCAGCCAAATTTTGAAACAGCTCAATATCAAGAAGGCGTCTGACCCTGATGAAGTGCCTGTCATCGTACTTGAAAACTGCGCATATGAACTCGCACCAGTATTTTGCAGACTTTTCAACCTGTCTTACACGAAAGGGGTTTCTCCTTCTTGTTGAAAGATTTTTCGCGTTCAGCCTATTCCCAAAAACGGCAAGAAAAATCTTCCAAATAACTATAGACCAGTTGCTTTGCTATCAGTGATATCAAAAATCATGAATAAAGTCGTAAAC
This sequence comes from Leptinotarsa decemlineata, assembly GCF_000500325.1. Taxonomy (NCBI): domain Eukaryota; kingdom Metazoa; phylum Arthropoda; class Insecta; order Coleoptera; family Chrysomelidae; genus Leptinotarsa; species Leptinotarsa decemlineata. Next base: position 26,762 of record NW_019292699.1, read on the forward strand.
CACCATATCCCCAAATATTTGGAAGGCTTCAACATCTTGAGCCATCATCAATATGACTTTCGGAAACGAAGATCAGCAGGCGACCTTCTTTAGTATGTCACCCATATTTGGAAAGTGAATGAAGCAAATCTCGATGAACAGAAATATTAAAATTTTCTGGAACATATAATGAATGAACTATAACATAACGATACAAATTAAACATTCACGAAAAAGTAAATTTGGGGTCAATAACTGGGACTGGTAACTTCACACGATTGTTTCTCTTGCAAATGAAAAAATACCAGGAAAAGCGTCAGGAAAGAAGAAATACTCTACGGCCAGCATAGTGAATATACAACCAGTTTTAATCCTTCCTCTAAGACATCTCATCTGAAATTTGTTAAATTATATTCATCGATTCATATGAATCCACACAAACATAGGAGTTACTGAAGGTTCAGAAAAAAACTGTGCCATAACATTAATGGCATAATAAACATACACCGTGGAATACCATTGCAATCTAGTAATAATTACAAATGGATTAAGACAGATGTTCTTTTGCTGACTGGGTGGGACATCTCAAACGAGTCTTTTGAATGTTAAGCTAAAAACTGTGCAGAAACCATACATTTTTCTAAAGAAACAAAGAGTGAACAGGTTTTTCTTGTACATGACAACATTCGTTTGTTTTATATTCTTTAAATCTATCAGAGGGGTATATGGCTTCATTAAAATTTTCTCATATACAGTCGATAAGTTTATTTGCAGACATCATAAAAAATTACTTTTATGTGATAGACAGACTTATGTTGCACGCACTTGTGGAAGTTTGACTAGCCATTTAATATTATTCCTTGAGTGAACATCCAATACAGGTTGGTATTTCAATTGTATTTAAGTGTTTATATACTGTGATCAATTCAGTTTTACTTACATATCTGTATCAACTATTTTATATTATTTATTTTATTCATAATTCATGTCATTTTATATATATTATGTTACTCACATAATTTTTATATTGTATGTTCCGATTTTTCATCTCATGTTATCTGTTTGTTAGTTCTCTGAATTGTACTTCATTACATATTTCATGTTATACATCCATGTTGCAATTGAATCATCCGCTTGTGTTGGTGGTGCAATTGTGGATTCTGTAATGTTCTGATTGGTAGCTTCAGCTACCGACCAGAAGAATCTAGAACCGTTGGGATTGGCAATTAGATATAAGAAAATAATCAGCTTTTATGCTCACCTGTGAAGTGTACAACTGACATTGTGCACTAAAAGTAACGACATATTGCAGTTTGAAAATAAGTGGGATGGTTTCTCGGTGTCACTTTGTATTGAAAATATATCGATTTGGGCGAGATTAAAAATCCATCACTCGATAGTTGATCCCATAAAATATTAAAATAAAGGACAACCCGTTTTTAATTAGATGTTTGGAATGTGATGAAATATTTCACGAGAAACCTATACATCATAAGGCATAACAAATGTGGGCGAGTATTAGTGTTTTAGATTATAACCATAAAAACGTCAAAACAGAGTTCATTAACTCTTTTGATTTCAAGATTATCTTGACGTATTCTAGTTGGCTACAAGGTGGAGATACAAAAACCATTAACAGTCGCATCAGAATGTTGATGTCTATGCCAAGTTCTCCTAGATTATTAAATACAGGGTATTGAATGAATAACATAAAGGAGATAGTCAGCCGCTCAAGCGAAAAATGTGATAATTTCAGGATTTCCTGAATGAGTGATGAGTTTCTTATATTTTAAATTAGAAGTTTTTCTCATCTCTGTAATTAGTACTTACTCAGCTATGGATTGCAAGAGGAAATACCTGAAACAAAATTATAGGTCAATGTACATGAAAATGTTAATTCATGAAGGAAGTTGAACAAAGGCAATATATAAATCTATAATCTATAAATGAAACATTGTTGGTGGTCTTTTATTTGTGAGAGAATGTATCAACATTTTCTCAGATTAATTTGTTGTAAATCATGCCCTAACGAAAATAACGCCGGCCGCCACTGGTAGCCATGAACCAATTGTGACGAATCGATAGAATGCCCGGCGAATATTCTACCGACTTCGATGAGATTCCGAGATATGTTCCAAGACCTTCGATTGCCCAATATAAGCGGCATCCAGACAGTCAAGTGCAAGTGACAGTGCGGTACGCGAAGCGATCTAGTTAGGCGATAGACATTTGAATAATAGTTGAAGTTTTAGTTGAAGTGTTTGTTGTACTCAAGTGAAATAAAGTTAATTTTGATAATTGTTCAATGTAGTCAATTATTGGTCAATCCACGGAGAAAAACATATGTTTGGTATGTTTGGTATCTTCAGAAGTTTTTGTAGCATATTTAGTTGCGCGAATTGACGATGGGACGAAAATGAAAATTTTTCAATTATTGCGATTCTCAGATTATGCATTTTTGAAAGTGTTATCAAAAGCAATTCGGTGACAATTTCTCTTAGCTTCTAAGTGTAGCTCGATTTTGTCAAATATCTGTAAGGAAGCAATTACTACTTTAGATAATACTATGGCCAACATTGAATTACATCTCAGAGACATTTGAGATATCTTGAAAGGTGCTTCTATTTTCCTAGAAGCACGAAATTTTTGAACTTGATTCAATGATTACTCACATCATAGTTTTTAAGTAATTAATATCCATCAGTTGGGAACTACGACCATACGAACCAAGATGATGAAACTTGGGTCCTTATAGAAGCTAACAGTAAATCTTCAGTATTGTTGATGGAAAAACGACTAGACATATGGTGAATCACTGAAGATTTTTAGCATCATCTACATTACTGTTAGTGATAACTTTTCTTCACCTGAAAGTTACTTATTGGATATTATTGAAATAATTTGTAAACTATTCATTGATTAAAATGAAAAGGTTCCAGAACTTTATCCTTGAATACGTTTGAAAATATTTTTGGAGGATGAAACTGCAGTAACGTTAGTAACAAGTAAAAGTGGTAAACAAACAAAGGAAGTTTTCAATTCTCAAATTATAATATCATGGTTGTGGCTTTGTATGTAGTTTGGCAAAAAGTTTCGACTTGCTGCTTCGTGATCTATTTATATTCGGAATTAAATGAATGGAAAAATGATAATAATTTTCATAAAATAAGAAACATATATATAGAAGTAGTGTTCCAGTGTTTATGTGAAAGTATAGTTGTTCCAAAAGGACTTTTTTTTCAGCTTGTACTAAAAAGTATGTATGATCTACAGAGTTCATGCTGAAATCCATTGATTTTTTACTTCCTTTGGGAGTTTCCCGCATTTTTGTATGAAGATGAAGAAATAGAAAGTCAGAACATTTTTTTTCAGATGCATTTTAAAGTCCGGGATGATCTTGTGAAATATTCTATCTAATTGAATGGAACCCCCAAAAAAAAACAATCGACGAAATGATGAAAATCCTGTCAATGAATTGAAATCAATGAAGAGAATACAGGCATATTAAAATAAATTGAAGAAATTTAATTAATATAAAAGACATCGCTGTAGAAACTTCTTTCACTATTATAAAAAACTACTCATTCCCAATACTACGTCGAGTCGCTGGAATATAGATAGATGTATTATTTCCTTATTCGAACGCTATCAATATTATTGGAGGGTTTGAATGACGAAACCGTGAAGCACCGCCCCCTCTGATGAAAAATAAAGTGTTCTTTCATCAAGTGGCTTCCGCATTCACCGTATTTTACAGATCTATTCCACAGCGACTTTTTCATGAAGAGATGAAGAGTTAATCGTCGAAAGTGAAGCCTATTTTGAGGCTACAGACAAATTGTACTACAAAAATGGTATCGAAACATTTTTCGACCGCTCTAATCATTATGTTGTTCTCTAAGGCGACCATATTGAATAATGAAATCAAATTTTATCAAATTTTTTTTTTCTATGTTAGTCTACGAATTTTTTAGATCGAATGAAAACTCAACAACATCAATCAGTTATGGAATTTTTCATCGTAGTGACCAATAAATTCGTATACCCAGTGTTCAATGACAGCACAATACCAAATTATATCTGCATCACGAACAGTTTCTGAAATACACAGAGCACGATACTTTGAAGTGACTCATGATGAGATAAATAATACGTACAATTTTCTTTCGAGGACGACCTCCACTGAAGTAATGGAATATATTTTTTTAGTTAACTGAAATAGAACATAGGAGAATGTCATCATTAATATGTTATTACATACTTTGGAGGTGACTACACAAGGTGACAATATTATATTTCATTCTGTAGAGAAATCTGCAAATCTCGAGTGAAACAAAGTAGATTAGTTTCAGGTGCGATCGTCAAATGATGCCAGTGGCGTAGATTGTGAGTATCTCAATATCGTATTCGCTGTAAATGTCTAGATATGGATTGTATTGGTGACTGGTTATTTCATAAATTGATTATAGTTGTCAGATAACGATTTTGTTACGAAAAAAACTCTTTGTCATTTGTCAAACTCTCTGTATACTTCACACCTTCGTCAAAACAAATATTTATCTTGTAAAAGAGAAGTCACTAATGATATTTGAAGATAAATTTCCAAGATTAGGTATAGATTTATAAGAAAAATTGATCGGTGAACTATTATTATTACATAGATTTCTGTTGATTACATTGGAATTTTTGTTACTGCCAGTATTGAAAATTATTTCATTGAGAAGTTTTGTGGGATAGGAATNATCAGGGACATGATTGTGCCAAGTCATATTGGTCTCCATTTTAACTCCCAACAAACTTATCGAAGCAGAAAACGGAATTGTCTGTTCTGACATTATTTTATCCGGTTGGGAGACATTCATCTTCATGAAAAATTGACTAATTTCATTTTGCCCCACTGGTTGTGATAAAAGACCCGCCCCTCTGCGAGTATATCCATGAGCAAATTGAAGATTCGAAATCTCAACATAAAATCACAGAGACACATTCTCCCTGTAATGAAATCAAAATAGTTTCTCTATGCAGACGCATTTCTCCATTTTTGAAATTCAAATGGACGTCGTGAATATCGTAGGTGGCTAAATTTACTTTTCAACTGTCTTTACGAGCAGATCTCGGATTACACCCATTCTGTCCGATCTGCGATCAGATTAAATTCGTACGAGTACAGCAATTTCTTTAAATTTATCTCGCTGTTTCCGAGAATGACTGACTGTTGGATTTTGCGAGTTTGAATAAAATTTCAATCAATAGTAACGACTTCAGTGTAGCCGCAGACGTGAGACTATTTGAGTTGAATTATAATCTTTTAATGGTCTTTGGGTTACTCAGTTTTATCCAAAGACGTGAGGGTGTATCAGTTTCACTCTGATTTATTTGGTCGAGGTTTGACAAGCTTATAGAAAAGACAAATTCATTTTGTGGATAATATACAGGATGAATATTACTTTATTCACATGCCCAGTGTTCAAGGTCTACCACCAGCTAGTTTTGTAGTGTTTTTGGGGTGTACAACCTTCCACAATTCAAAGAATAAGCAAAGCCCAATCAAAGAAAGTAAAGCTATTTTCAACTGAGGCGTTGTTCATGAGTGAATTTTTCTAGATTTTGAAAACAGAAAAGACGATTTGTTTTTAGCCTCAAAATAGGCCGCAGGGAGGGGTCTTATCTCCCCTTCTTTCGAACATAGTTCTGGATACCCCGGTTAATCACCTCAACAATAATGGATTCTACAAGCGGCAAATTTGTGACCACACTGTGAGATAGAGCGCAGGATGGGCTCAATTTATTAGAAACATGGTGTAAGGAACACTCACTGTCGATCAATACCAAGAAGATTGAGATGGTCCTTTTCATTAGAAAAAAAAGTTAATCGGGCTTAAAACCTCTCGAAATCTTCAAAAGCAACCTAAACTTCTCCGAAGAGGTGAAATACCTCGGTACTACCCTTGACGGGAAGCTAAAATGGAACTCTCTCCTACAGAGTAGAGCAAAAAGAGCATTTGTGGCTTATGAATAATGTCGAAGGCTAGTGGGAAGCGCAGAAGGTCTTTCACGTTATGTGGTCACATAGATCTACAGTGTAGACCCATGTCAATGTACGGCGCCATTGTATGAAGACCGAAAGTTCTACAACGGCCATTCAAAAATTATATCAAATACAGCGTTTGGCTCGTTTAAATATCACAGGAGCCATGAGAACAACACCAACCGCTGCAATGGAATCAAATTTAAACCAGTCCGTTTCTTCTTTGACCAAGGCGTAATAATGACCAAATTCAACGCCAGAACCACAGTGAACAATGACTGCATGAATATTATAATAGTGGTCTGCTAGGTTGAAATGTTCATCTATTTCGAACCTTCCAAAGAGTTTCTTGCTTCCGTTAGAGGTTGTCTTGTTTGAAAATCATCAGTGTTATTATTAGATTGACTGGAGCCTCAGCTATACTTGTTTCCTTATGACAGTCAGTTAGTTTGGCGCATGTTTGACAATACAGTCGATCAATTCCATTTTCAGATGATTTAACAATAAGCTTTCCACGGACTGGTTATTAGTTGTATTAGGAAAAGCTAGATGAAGTTCCAGAAATTCACATACGTTTTTGCTACCTCTTGAACATTTACTACAAAGTAAACAACTGAGGATTTTTCCAGCAAAAGATTTACAAACACAAGACGAGATGGATTGTACGGAATCATTCAGTCCAGAGCGGTCAGGAGTATTGATTTTGCTATTGTTTTGCTCACGAAGAGTATTCAACAAGAACCCCAAGAATTCGGAACAATCCTCTTGTTGTCCTAACGAGTATCTAGTGAACTTCAAAGACTCCAGGAAATCGGTTGGAGGGAAAGATGATACCTTCTTACGAAACTGCAGCTGTATGAACAGTTGTTTGAGTTTGATGAATAAGTAGGAAACATTCCCGTTCTCGTTCATCATTAAAACTTCGTTCTTGAAATTCTTCGTCATGAACAACACTTGTAAAATGCTATTCATGTAGCAAGTGTTTCCTAAATTATCCAATCCAATTTTCTTCTCTAGCTTTTCAGGACAACTATCTACTGATTCGTAAGGAAGAACATGTTTCACAGAATCACCATAAGAACCATTTCTCAAGCTGCGATCGATCCTTCCAAGTGAAGAAGGGTTTCGTAGAGGGATCGATTCGGCTCTTGCTTCAAGAAGCTCTTCCACTGAAAGGGTACCAGTTCTACGAGGACTGCAACTCATTTTTTGGGGGCAAGAATGACCTGAGTCCACTGACCGCACTGAAAAAGGAAAAGGTTGATCAATCACTTGTGAATTAACCTTGATAGGAGACTGATGAATATCCACATATCTCGGCTTGTTTCGAAGAGGTTTCAGTTCCGTACTGAAATTAGGGCAATGCATGATTTTCTATTTTGGATATTTCTTATATTTCATTGAGTTTTTTCTTCCAATATTTTGAATTTGTTTTTACTTTTTTAAACAACTGGAGTCCGACTCTTCAGCATTCTTCAGGAAAAATTGTCCACCACATCCATACAGAAAATTGGGAATGAACTGCTTGTAAATCCCAAAAGTGTCAGATCTATTTGATAAAATCATTCTACCTTCGAATCTAAAAAAATTATGACCATCGTTCTATCTAGTTTACTTCAGAAACAAGGCATAAGTGAAACAAATTTGGAACAAATAACAATTTGCATTCATTCATTAACAATTGTGAGTCAGCAGCACACAAATTGAAAAAATCTGAGGTCTACAAGCTCAATTCCTGCAATGCTTTATATATAGGACAGACGGGCCGCAGTTTCAATCAGAGATTCTAGGAACATTCTAGAAGTTACAGATGGAATAAATAAGTTTCCATCTACAACGATCGTATCCGTAGAAGACTCACAATTTCACACAAAATTCGTAAGTCCTACACGTTCCACCAGAAAGATTTAAATTAAATATATTGGACTCCGTTGAAATCAAAAAACATCTTGCTGATAAAAGCAATATTGTTCAGAATGATCAGATAGATATTTATGATTCTCCAACTGTCAATAAAGTTATTAATAATTTCCCAGCCGCTTGATACCTCTCTATATATTCCAATGCAACTTTTATTATGTAGACTTCATACACCTATGTTAGTTTATAGCTCGCTTGGAAGATGACACAGTGTTGCGGAACAGCTGTCAGCAGTTGGTGTTGTGTAAATTTTGAAGTATTATTTTCACCCTACCCATTCATTTGAAATGAATCACACATATTAGAAGCCGAAACCGTGGAACAACAAAGTAAGTAGAAGTTAATTTCATGACAGTCGGTGTTATTGTTGTTTCATCGCGCACAACACTGTTTTTATGGCCCAGTCTACAATATTTCATCATTTTATACTTTAAGAAGAAATACTCGCTGTGAGCACACTGATCTCAGAAAGATTGAACGTTCTATTGAACTTCTATGTGGAGCAGAAGGAATTTGTACGAATCAAAACCATCCAAAACGATCATTATCTTCTCCCATTCATCATCATTTGTTCGAACCTAATTCCAGTGCTTCAGCAATTATCCGTTAATTGTTCTTTCACCGGCGAAGTGTCGCTTCAGTCGATTTTTACAGGGTTACGGCATTAGTTACAATCAAATTTACATATGCCACCCAGACAGAGCTACCAGCCTATTAGGATTAATTAGAAAAGTAACTGAAGTCGTTTTCATTAGTTAGTCAGGTAATGAGTCGATTATATCCAGATACCAAACCTAATTAAGTGGATGCCTGACATTAGATCGTCAAATGGGTCTCGTGGAGGATTTCCGAAGTTTATTGTACGCTCGACACTGATTTATCCTTAGTTTTGATGTGGCTCGATGGGCTTCGTTGATAAAGCTCGTAAACGCTGTGGAGCTCGGGTTGTGCTTATGGGAGGAGGAGAGAATCCGCTAAAGCTCCCTTGGGGGAAAGGCAAGGATGCATTCACATCCTGCTTTGGATTCGACGAGTACGTGCTTCTTGGGAGACTGCCGAAGAATGCCTGTATGACTGAAATGTTAAGTATTATTCGGTCATCAGTTTTTTTCATACGGTGCTTCCATAACAACAATTATTCTAATGATATGACGACAATCATATAGTCTATTATATTTTTTTTGTTATATAATCTACCATTTTTTCGCTCTTGACAATCTATACATTTATTCAAAAGATATAGAAATCATCACGTTTTCACATTATTCAAAAAACTAAACACAGTGGAAAAATGAATCATCGGCCAATTAGTTTGTTAACAGCTTCCTGAAAACCATTTGAGGTAATCATTTCGAGAAGAGTCATACATTTTTCACGAATACATAATTTGTTTAATGATTTTCAGCTGCTTTGATTTCGTTGATAGAATTTATGATTTACTTGAGCAAGACATTCTTAGTCAGTTATGCTGATAAATACAATTCTATTTTGTTAATTGATGGACAAGATACTCTGGATAGTTCCAACTGCTCCTGCATCTTCATATTCGATAAAAAGAGCCTCAATTCCACTGAAATTTAACTCATGATATTCGAAACAAGAAACACCAATACCAAAATTTGCAGCGCACTCTACAGTATGTACTGAAAATCTGTATTTTTTCATAAGCAGAAAAATGTTAGGGCTGTTCAAAAAATAAGGTGATTGTTCAAATTTTGCGATCTATACGTACATTCGATTAGCGACTTTTTTATGTTGGTACACTTGTCTCGAACATATGTTCACAATTTCAGCTGTTTAGCATGCTCAGTATGTTTGTGGGAGGCATAATAGTGTTGTAAATAATGCCCAAAAAAAAATAACGCTGGCCGCCACTGGTAGCCATAAACCAGGCGTGACGTGGCTAAGAGCGCGCGAGTGTACGATGATTTGCCGCCAATCGAGAAGCAGCGAGAATAATGCTACCGATTTCGACAGAACTTCGGAGAAATAATTTGTTTAATGATTTTCAGCTGCTTTGATTTCGTTGATAGAATTTATGATTTACTTGAGCAAGACATTCTTAGTCAGTTATGCTGATAAATATAACTCTATTTTGTTAATTGATGGACAAGATACTCTGGATAGTTCTAACTGCTCCTGCATCTTCATATTCAATAAAAAGAGCCTCAATTTCATGAAATCTAACTCATGATATTCGAAACAAGAAACACCAATACCAAAATTTGCAGCGCACTCTACAGTATGTACTGAAAATCTGTATTTTTTCTTAAGTAGAAAAATGTTAGGGCTGTTCAAAAAATAAGGTGATTGTTCAAATTTTGCGATCTATACGTACATTCGATTAGCGACTTTTTTATGTTGGTATACTTGTCTCGAACATATGTTCACAATTTCAGCTGTTTAGCATGCTCAGTATGTTTGTGGGAGGCATAATAGTGTTGTAAATAATGCCCAAAAGAAAATAACGCTGGCCGCCACTGGTAGCCATAAACCAGGCGTGACGTGGCTAAGAGCGCGCGAGTGTACGATGATTCCCCGCCAATCGAGAAGCAGCGAGAATAATGGTACCGATTTCGACAGAACTTCGGAGAACTTTCGACGACATTCGATTAAGATATTTAAAGGCTATCCACGAATGTATTGACGTAACAGTGCGGTACGCGAAGTCATCTAGTAAGGCGATCAACATTAAAGTGAAATGAATTTAAGTTTGGTTATTCAGTGTATTAGTCAGTCATTGGTCAACCTACGGGGAAAAACGTAACATCTTTTTGTTTCAATAATCAAACTTAACTTTATTTCACTTTGAATACACGAATATTTCAACTGAAACTTCAACTATTATTTGACTGTCTATCGCCTTACTTGATCACTTCGCGTACCGCACTGTAATGTCCACTTGACTGTCTCGATATCCTCGTGGCTAGCCTTCAAATATCATAATCGAATGTCGTCGAAATTTCTGCCGAAATCGGTAACATTATCCTCGCGGCTTCTCGATTGGCGGGGAATCATCGTTCATTCGCGCGTTCCTAGTCACGTCACCTCTGGTTCATGGCTACCAGTGGCGGCCGGCGTTACTTTCTTTCGGGCATGATTTACAACAATAGTTATGAGTGTTTTGCGTGTTCGACGGTTTTCTGCTATCGAAAATAATGTGTAATGTGTGAAAACATATGTGAAAAATGATGAAAATGTTATGATAGTGTAGAAAATTGTTATGGAGGGTCATCGACTCACTGTTAGAAGAGTTGTTGAAGATGTCGGCATATCGGTTGGCGAATATCATGCAAGTCATTCGGATATTTTGGTCACGAGGCGAGAGGCAGCGAAGTTCGTTCCAAAATTGCTGAATTTTGACAAAAGAAACCGCTACATGAGCATCGCTAAGGAATTATTGAATGACATCAAAGGTAAGCCAGATTTGCTTGAAAATATCAAAACTGGTGACGAGTCAGGGGGATCGAAAATCATATGCGATCTCTATAGCAATTTTTAATGGTGATGAACACCAAAGGACACAATTCCAAGTTGAAATAATAGTTAATTTTCTTTTTTCCTTTCCATTCCACAATTCAATTCTGTAATAGATAATTTTCATTGGGGAACGCATTCGCAATGAGCAACTGGAATGTTGTATGAAATTAGAACACATCTCAGTTTTTGGGACAAGTGAAAGAATATTTTTGATGGTGTCTAACACCTAACAAAAATAAACTTCGTCCTTCATTTTCAAAAATATCTAGGATAGTTATCCAGTATTTTTTGTTCCTTTTTTGTATACATTTGTGGAAGATGAAGACGATTATTATCACAATTATTATTATGAGCATGACATCGAAGCCAATGTCCAATCGTTCCAATGGAAGATCCCAGGAGAGACGAGACTAAAGAAAGCACGCCAAGTACGATCGAATGTAATAATTTTTTTCTATCATCGTGGCGTAGGTACGTGGCATCAGGAGTAGGTATGGTCAATAATGAATATTATCATGAACTTATGAGCTCCTTGGAGAAGCAATACGAAAAAAACGTATTGTTGAAAGCAATTCATAGCTTTAGCATCATGATTATGTACGTACCCGAATTAAAAGTATAGACTACAGTGGACCTACCAAGTAATAAAAAATATAACAATTCAGTTGGTACCTATACACAATATTCTAATTACTACAAACAGCTGCAGACATTCAATTTGCTTGATGTAATGCAATCAGAGTATGACAGTATGACATATAGAACGTACATATTGCATATCTTTCGAGAAAGACATTCGATCATAGATGCCTTAAAAACTATTTGTTACGTAACTAATTTCCTTTAAATATGGTATAATTGTGAACACATATCTGTAATGCATTTTTATTCTGCAAAGACGTATTCCGGAAGCCACGTTCATCTTGAGGCATTTTCAAATAGAACACAATGTTCACTATGTATGGGATTCATTTACATTTATGTGTAATATTCTTGTATGGAAATTACTCGAAATTAGACAATGATAACTATTATCATCAAGATTTTACTACACTGAAAACTAATTACTCTTATTCGTTAAAGAAGGATATAACAGAAAAACATTTGAAAAGGTGCATTTTATGTATATTCACACAGGTTATTGTAAAAAGTAACCACATTAGCATTATCGGTTTTTATAACGGTGATATTTTCCATATTCTTTTCTTTTTGTGGTGATACCAACAATTGAGAATTATCAATGAATCATGACTTTCTCAATAGATATTTCTACACTAAAATTCTACTCGATGTGGAAACTTCGAAATAGGTATAAGTAATTTTTCTGATATAATGAAAACATTCGCATCGGCGGGGGAAAGAATTATGAATTTGAAAAGATTTGTCCTTGTGAACCAATCAATTCGTATATCTTCCAAAGATTCCTACTGAGGTATTTTCGAAAAAAATCATAATGAAAATTTCTATTTTCAATCACAGAGAATTCGCTTCTCATCCTCAAGACGAAATATTTCCAGTCTCCGGCAAATTAACAGTCACATAATATATTGCGAAGGGTATTGATTTCCAGGCTCAGACCGATGTCATCTACACTCATTTTTCTGAAGCCTTCGACAAACTTGACCATAGTATCCTGCAAAACAAGCTTTCGACTTTTGGGTTATCCAATGACTTAATTTACTCTCTTCAAATCGTATTTTTACAACCTTAAGCAGTATGTCCAACTCAAAAGTCTGTCGAATATGTAGCCACATCTGTTGTACCACAAGGGTCAAACCTAGGACCCCTACTGTTCCATATGTTCATCAATGATATCGAAGCTGAAATTGATGTCGAATTTCTTATATACGCAGATGACTTGGATTGCGAACGTTTCGCCCTGAATTTAAATCGTGTTGCTACATGGTGTCAGAAGAATGATTTATTTCTCAACATATCCGAATGTAATGTCATGTCCCACTCAAGGTAGATTTGGTTGTTAGTTGTGAATACTGTCTTTACGTTATGTGTCTTCAGAATTCGGCTCACTTTGTCAGTAACTCCATGGATGTAGGGGAAAAACTTATATTTGGTTAGTCTGTTCCTCGGGTAACTCGTGGTGTGGGCGTGGAATCACAAAGTCCAACAACTCCTTCTCACCCACAGTCTACCGAAAACCTATCCATACTAACCGCTATCTCAACGCTAAATCCCATCATCATCCTGTCCAGCTGTATTCCGTTTTGAATTTCCTCATATATCGTTCTATAAGACTCAATGACAACCAAAACAGATCCAGGGAATTATACGAACTCAAAGTCGCCCTTTACCAAAACGACTATCCCTCCTCCCAAATAAAAAGATCCATTCAACAACAGAAAATACAAACCTCACCCCACGAGTTACCCGAGGAACAGACTGACCAATCAAAAGCTTTTCTCAACTATAACCATGGAGTTACTGACAAAGTGAGCCGAATTTTGAAGAGAAATAACGTAAAAGCAGTATTCATAGCTAACAAACAAATATCCACTCTTTTAAGAACATCCAAGGACACGATACGCAATGAAGTACAGGGCATATACGAAATATAATGTTTTAACTGTCCCAGAACTTACATCGGCCAGACCAATAGAAGAATTTCCAACACAGCGTATGAACATTAACTAGCTGTTTCCTGTTCTCAGGAAGTTTATTTCACGTGAACGCAGTCCTCCAAATGAAAGTGTTCTCAAATAGTGAAGTTCGAGGTGTATTGAGTTGAATCTCAAAACGATGAGCAGCTACAGTCCGTTGAATCTCAAAACGATGAGCAGCTACAGTCCGTCGCGCATTTCTGATATGTACCGCTGTTGGTGGAATCAACACGTCCTGTGGAAGTATGTATAGAAGAGAGACAAATCTGCAACCTTTCTTCTATGTTTCAGACTATAGAGGTTGTAAGCGATGTTCGCGTCTCCAGTTAGGCGCATGGCTCTTTTCTAGATGGAATCTAGCAGCTCCAGGGTATGCTTACGTGAGAATAATACTCCAATGAAGATCTGATCTGAGCTTTATAAAGCATCACAAGTTGATGAGGTGTGTACAGTTTTCCGGTTCGAAACAGTTCCAAGCTTTTGAGAAGCAGCCTTTGCAATCCCAGGGACATGATTGTGCCAAGACATATTGGTGTCCATTTTAACTCCCAACAAACTTATCGAAGCAGAAAACGGAATTGTCTGTTCTGACATTATTTTATCCAGTTCGGAGACATTTATCTTCATGAAAAATTGACTAATTTCATTTTTCCTCACTGGTTGTGATAAAAGACCTGCCCCTCTGCGAGTATATCCATGAGCAAATTGAAGATTCGAAATCTCAACATAAAATCACAGAGACACATTCTCCCTGTAATGAAATCAAAATAGTTTCTCTATGCAGACGCATTTCTCCATTTTTGAAATTCAAATGGACGTCGTGAATATCGTAGGTGGCTAAATTTACTTTTCAACTGTCTTTACGAGCAGATCTCGGATTACACCCATTCTGTCCGATCTGCGATCAGATTAAATTCGTACGAGTACAGCAATTTCTTTAAATTTATCTCGCTGTTTCCGAGAATGACTGACTGTTGGATTTTGCGAGTTTGAATAAAATTTCAATCAATAGTAACGACTTCAGTGTAGCCGCAGACGTGAGACTATTTGAGTTGAATTATAATCTTTTAATGGTCTTTGGGTTACTCCGTTTTATCCAAAGACGTGAGGATGTATCAGTTTCGCTCTGATCGATTTGGTCGAGGTTTGACAAGCTTATAGAGAAGAGAAATTCATTTTGTGGATAATATACAGGATGAATATTACTTTATTCTCATGCCCAGTGTTCAAGGTCAACAATAATGAATTCTACAACCGGCAAATTTGTGACCACACTGTGAGATAGAGCGCAGGATGGGCTCAAATTATTAGAAACATGTAAGGAACGCTCACTGTCGATCAATACCAAGAAGATTGAGATGGTCCTTTTCATTAGAAAAAGGAGTTAATCGGGCTTAAAACCTCTCGAAATCTTCAAAAGCAACCTAAACTTCTCTGAAGAGGTGAAATACCTTGGTACTACCCTTGACGGGAAGCTAAAATGGTACTCTCTCCTACAGAGTAGAGCAAAAAGAGCATTTGTGGCTTATGAATAATGTCGAAGGCTAGTGGAACACGCAGAAAGTCTTTCACCTCATGTGGTCACATAGATCTACAGTGTAATAAGACCTATGTCAATGTACGGAGCCATTGTATGAAGACCGAAAGTTCTACAAGCTACGGCCATTCAAAAATTATGTCAAATACAGCGTTTGGCTCGTTTAAACATCACAGGAGCCATGAGAACAACACCAACCGCTGCAATGAAATCAATTACTAGTCTGACCTCTCTCTGGACCTCTACGTTAAGGAGGTTGCGTTAATGGCCATTTTACGATTGCGCACGGCTGGTGTAGCGCACGGCTGGTGTAGCGCACGGCTGGTGTAGCGCACGGTTGGTGTAGCGCACGGCTGGTGTAGCGCACGGCTGGTGTAGCGCATGGCTGGTGTAGCGCACGGCAGGTGTAGCGCACGGCTGGTGTAGCGCACGGCTGGTGGGTTCAATTACATCACTGGCTGCCTGCAGCAGTAATTGAAGCGAGGTTTGTGTTTAATAAACCCTACAAAATACAAATAAAACAGAACACAGAGTCAGATGCTACAAATGCAATACGCATATATGGAGTGAACTCCAGATCATTAAGCTTAAGGATTGAGTGGGGAATGGGGAAAATTCCAGCGTGGTTCAAACAGAACTGACTAGTATCTCAATCGCCGCTCAAGAAATAACCAGGAAAGGAATTTCTGGCAAAAACATAACAATCTGCACTGATAATAGACAAGCCTTCGAACAGACAACGTGTTACCTCAGGGCTAGTTCTACAGTGCCACAAAGATTTAGCCAAAGCCTCGGTAGATAATAACATTATCGTGAGGTGGATTGAAGAGTACAACAGGAGTAAAAGTGATCGCATTGCCGACTCTTTAGCCAAGGAAACGGCTGGACCCAGTATCACCTACGGCCTGATGACTTCAAAAATTGCGATACGAGGCAAACGTCACACCCATCCTCAATCCCTAGAGAGATGGGACGGAATCAGAGGATGCAAATTTGTCGGGATCACTCGGGGCGATCCTGGAAAGCTGGAGCCGAAAACATATCTGGCGATGACCAGGAAAAATATATGCTTACAGTAGGATTTCTGAGTGGCCATTGTCAACTAAAGAAAAATCTCCATAATATGGGGATGGTGGACACACCTCTATGCAAGTTTCCGGGGTTATCCTGAAAATGACAGGATAGACGATAACCTAGGAGGACAACTCCTCGGAAGGATGTACAATGGATCACATGTGGCCTAAGTGCTGTGTGTCTACACTGACGTTCCCTACTCTACAGATACAGATCTATTCTCTCGAGGTCTGAGAACAGGAAAAAGTCACTGGGGGCCAGACCTAGAAGAAACGGTGGATGGAGAAGCAATTCGAAGCCCATCGCCATCGGGTTCATAGATCAGTGACACGGTGCATTGTCTTTGTGAAACATCACTTCGCTTTTATTTATTAGGGAAAATCAATGTAATGCAAATGTGAAGAAAAAATAGAAAAGAATACAATAAATATTGAAAATGTGATTTCGATTGCTAGTAACTACAAACGTCTTTCTTCACACGATTGACTCGTTCTATAATTCATTTCAGGTCACAAGAATTTGTTATTTCTACAAATTTCCACCACATATTTTTCAATTTCATCAGCATTATTCATTCCATTTTGCTATCATTTCCTTCTCAAATAACTCATCTGAATATTTTGTTTCTATGATATTTTCTGTTTCTACAATTAATGTTGCAATTGAATCATCCGCTTGTGTTGGTGGTGCAATTGTGGATTCTGTAATGTTCTGATTGGTAGCTTCAGCTACCGACCAGAAGAATCTAGAACCGTTGGGATTGGCAATTAGATATAAGAAAATAATCAGCTTTTATGCTCACCTGTGAAGTGTACAACTGACATTGTGCACTAAAAGTAACGACATATTGCAGTTTGAAAATAAGTGGGATGGTTTCTCGGTGTCACTTTGTATTGAAAATATATCGATTTGGGCGAGATTAAAAATCCATCACTCGATAGTTGATCCCATAAAATATTAAAATAAAGGACAACCCGTTTTTAATTAGATGTTTGGAATGTGATGAAATATTTCACGAGAAACCTATACATCATAAGGCATAACAAATGTGGGCGAGTATTAGTGTTTTAGATTATAACCATAAAAACGTCAAAACAGAGTTCATTAACTCTTTTGATTTCAAGATTATCTTGACGTATTCTAGTTGGCTACAAGGTGGAGATACAAAAACCATTAACAGTCGCATCAGAATGTTGATGTCTATGCCAAGTTCTCCTAGATTATTAAATACAGGGTATTGAATGAATAACATAAAGGAGATAGTCAGCCGCTCAAGCGAAAAATGTGATAATTTCAGGATTTCCTGAATGAGTGTATTTTTTTCTCCATTGCTACTCAGAAACTTATATTAGTAATAATTTGATATGAATATATACAATGAGACAAGTGGAATCATGTGACCCGTAGAGAGAAAAATCGTTCCTATTGGAAATGTATTCAAAGTGAATGTTTGAATATTGAAGTTTCATCAAATGATAGAAAAACATTTTCACTTGATTCATATGTATGTAACTCAAGAGTTGGGAAGCCGAAGATAACGAAAAGAAACAGGACACTTTCAATTAGAAAATACCAACAAAATATAATACAGCGTACTGAAGTTATGAAGGACGAAACAAAATGAATCTTCAATATGTGAAATTCACACTTGTATGTAGAAATGCATACACAAGTCAAAATACTGTATGTCCAAAAACTCTTAGGCCGCACCCCAAAATTTCAAACTGAACGCTATATGGATATGTAGCTCCTATTGAACGCCTTGAAAAACAATAAATTCTGCATCAATTGAAGGTCTGTACGATGACCTGTTCCCGAATAAAAACAATTTCAAGTAATCAGAAAAAAAAAGTTTGGTGTTTTGTGGTTGGTTTACCTGTTTTGCCGTAGTTTTTTTTTTATTATAATCTCCAGTCATCTTCAGTGGCGTGATCGGAATACTTTTGTTGACCAATCAACTGAAACTAAAGCTCTCATTTCTGCCACGTGATTTTTCATGCACTTTCCGCGTGATTTGGGTGACATGGTTTCCTTTTGGCACTTTTCAATGCTGTGTGCCAGATTTTTGGTGTTCTGGCACACAACATTGAAAAGCGCCAAAACGAAGCCATGTCACTCAAAACGCGCAAACCCGCCATTGCAGAAAGTGCCCTAAAAATCAGCACGATCGAAGGCACAAGCAGATGTTTCAATTGCAACAACAGCCATAGAGCAAGCTAATCTACTAGCTGAACAATTTGCGTCCCAATAAAAAGTCGATTTTCTGGAAATGGCAACACCCACTATTCCTACACTAGAATCCACAATGCCAGAAATTTCTTTTCAACAGCTTCCAGTCAGCCAAATTTTGAAACAGCTCAGTATCAAGAAGGCGTCTGACCCTGATGAAGTATCTGTCATCGTTCTTGAAAACTGCGCAAATGAACTCATACCAGTATTTTGCAGACTTTTCAACCTGTCTTACACGTAAGGGGTTCCTCCTATTTGTTTGAAGATTGCTCGTGTTCAGCCTATTCCCAAAAAGGCAAGAACAATCGTCCAAATAACTATAGACCAATTGCTTTGCTATCAGTGATATCAAAAATCATGAATGAAGTCGTAAACCACCATATCCTCAAATATTTGGAAGGCTTCAACAGGCGACCTCCTTTCGTATGTCACCCATACTTGGAATAATGCAATCGAGGAACATGGAGAATAAAGATCTGTTGCGTTTGATATTTGTGAGGCCTTTGATCGTGTGAGGTATGAGGGTTTGCTGGCCAAACTTCGATGCTATGGCTTGTACGATCATTTTTGTGTATGACTCTTCAGCTTTCTGAAAGAACGTTGTCTGCAAGTTGCCGTCGATGGATATCTTTCGAATAATTTCACCATCAACACTGGTGTATCAAAGACTCATTGGAAATAACCATGAATCCAATATATTGCTTTACCGACGTCAGAACACTTGTCTCGTCACTACATTCGGATTCCAGGACGTCAGCTACGGAGGCACATCTTCACCGGCAACAGGTTGCATATCTTAATGAGGATCTTGAAATGATTTCAAATTGGGGTGAAAGTAACCAGGTTCAATTCAATACCACAAAAACCCAGGCATCGGTTTCTTTAGGAAGATAAAAGATTACAAACCAGATATACGTTTTTGTATACTCCCAATTCGGGTTTCTAACAGAATCTGTTGATTCAGTTTTCTGTAAACATTGATATTAAACAGGAATTACTAAATTCCGTAATTTTTTTTATTTCGATGTTGTTTGCTTAGCGAACTTATCATAAGGTCGTATGATTGTTCAATGATACTTTCCCAGATAAACCAGTTTCTCCTAGTTACGTCAGGAGTATTTTGTGAAAATTCCTTACAGATTTGAATTGAAAAGATGCTCCAAGATCTGGTCTCCTGTCCGTTATAATCGAGTAGCTTCAAATGCAAGTAAAACAACATAAATTTCATCTATTTAAAATATATCTTCTAGAAGAACTAAGTGAAGACTGTAGACTGAAGACTGTAGTTTTCTAAAATTATCAAATATGTTTCAGTGATAAAGCAAGCTTTTTCATGGCAGACTTTGTTGGTAAGGGACACAATTGTTGATACTGGAGTGACCACAATCATTGATGGATTAAAGAAGCCCATCCACACAATCCTGAGATATTGAACATTTGAGCCGAAATCATGAGTGATACGATGTCTTGGTTCTTTTATTATCTTGAAAGACGCTTGTACTTGCGACTTACAGAAGAAGCTATCACATCTGGGATTGTAGCTGCTATTGAAAATTATGCCTTCGACTGAATCTGAAATTTATTAAATTATCTTCATTGAATCATATGAATCCAAACACAGAAATTATAATCCAAGATACGAAAGCAGCACAATTCGTTCAGAAAAAAACTGTGCCATAACATTAATGGCATAATAAACATACACCGTGGAATAACATTGCAATCTATCAATAATTACAAATGAATAAAGACAGATGTTCTTTTGCTGACTGGGTGGAACATCTCAAACGAGTATTTTCAATGATTAGCTGAAAATTGTGCAGAAACTACACATTTTTCTAGTGGATCAGAGAGTGAACAGGTTTTTTTCTGTATATGACGATATTCGTTTGTTGTATATTCTTCAAATCTAATAGAGAAGTATATGGCTTCAATAAAATTTTCTCACATACAGTCGATAAGTTTATTTGAAACCATCATAAAAAATTATCTTTATGTGACAGACAGACTTGTTAAATACACTCTTGGGTGTTTGAGCAGCCATTGAATATTTTTCCTTGACTGGATATCCAAGACAGGTCAGAATTTCAATTGTACTTAAGTGTTTATATATTGTGATCAAGTTAGTTTTACTTACATATCTGTATCAACTATTTAAAATTAATTATTTTATTTGTAATGTTTGATTCATGTCATTTTATATATTTTATGTTACTCGCATGATTGTTATATTGTATGTTATGATTTTCTTATCCTATGTTGAGGAGTCATGTTACGATTGCGCACTGCTGTTATAAACCTCGAAGTAGTAATGGGTCAATTGAGGCTAAGCCTAAGCGAGAAGCGCTTACTGCGCAACCTCTGCTGCAGGCAGCCACTGATGCAACTGAACCCAGGTTTGTGTTTAATGGACCCTACAAAATACAAATAAAACAGAACACTGAGTCAGATGCTACAAATGTAATACGCATATATACAGATGGCTCAAAAACCAAAGAAAGCTCAGTATGTGGAGTTTACTCCAGATCACAAGGCCTGATGATCAAGTGGGCAATGGGAAAAAATACCAGCGTAATTCAAGCAGAAGTGGCTGGTATCTCAATCGCCACAAGAGAAATAACCAAGAAATGAATTTCTGGCAAAAACATATCATCTGATAGTAGGTAAGCTCTATTAGCCTTGAACAGGCAACGTGTTACCTCAAGGCTAGTACTAGATTGCCACCAAAATTTGGCCAAAGCCTCGGTAGATAATAACATTATCCTGAGGTGGGTTAAAGTGCATGACAGGAGTGAAGGTAATCGCATTGCCAACTCTTTAGCCAAGAAAGCGGCTGAATTTTAGGACCCACTAACACCTACGGCATAACTTCGACAATTGCGGAACTAGCGAAACCTCACACCCATGCTCAATCCCTAAAGAGATGTGATGGAATCCAAGGATTCAGTCTTGCCAGGGTCACCCTGGGCGACCCTAGAAAGCCTAAGAAATATCTGGCGATTACCGGGAAAAACCTACGCTTAACAGCAGGATTTCTGACTGGTCGCTATCAACTGAAGAAACACCTTCATAATATGGAGCTAGTGGACACACCTCTATGCAGAATGTGTGAACAGGAAGATGGAACTGCCAGGCATGTCCTATGCGTATGTCCGGAGTTATCGTCAATAAGAGAGTGTGTGTTCGGCGAGTATTGGCCTACTCTCGCCACCTTCCTGGAATGAACAGGATGAACGATGACCTAGGAGGACTACTCTTCGGAAGGATGTACAATGGGTTACATGTGGCCTAAGTGCTGTGGGCCTACACTCACCATCCCTACTTTACAGATACAGATCTGATGTTACCTATTTGTTAGTTCCCTTCATAGTACTCACTTCAATATATATTTCATGTTATTCATTTGTACTCGTATAATCAGCTCTGCTTCATTCACTTCATCTGCGTATTCCAACTAGTCTGTCGGCTGTATTTTTTTTCACTCATTATTTTATCACAATATTTATATAAGCTGCAGTTATAGATCCTGAATGTTGACTGTTATACTTTATACTGTCTTACTGTCTATACTTATAAACTGTCTATACTGTTATACTGTAACTAAATATCTGGGACACCCATGCGCAACTCTAGAGTCGTCAATGGGTGCTCCCAAGTTGTTTGGTTACATTTTGTGGAAAAACATACATGTACAGACCCATGTAACTAATTTCATACAGTGTGACCCATTCTTAATGGAAACACCCCCCTAAAATTTTAAGTTGTGAACCGATTTCAATAATTTTTTTTTCAAATGTCAAGTACTAAAAGGTCTACCTTGGGACAAAATTTGAAATGTT